>PRKT01001341.1:3354-50235 GCA_003671525.1 Saccostrea glomerata | reverse complement strand
CCAGGATGCTTCCACATAAGTTTCAGCTTTACTGGCCCAGTGGTTCTTGAGAAGAAGATTTTTTAATGACCCAACCCTATTTTTGTCTTTTCTTGATTATCTCCCCTTGCGAGGGGATATGTCCCTTCATTTTAACAATTTAAATTCCCCTTCAACCAAGGATGCTTTGTACCAAGTTTGGTCAAAATTGGCCCAGTGGTTCTTGAGAAGAAGTCGAAAATGAGAAAAGTTTACAGACGGACAGACGGACGGACGGACGACGGACAAAATGTGATCAGAAAAGCTCACTTGAGCCTTCGGCTCAGGTGAGCTAAAAACTTCTTTTTAAAAGTAAATTTTTTTTACCATATTTAAATTCAACAATATAATTTTTTTTAACATTCAATGACAAAACTGCTCAAAAATCTACAAAGAAACAAGATTTTTCAGGGACTATTTCTTTTGGTGTAAGGATATTTAGCAGAAAATTCTGCAAATCTGCAATTATTTATAAAATTTAATGTAATGGAAATTTAGCTTCACATACTTTTACTCGGGGAATATTTTCCGTTTTGATATTGCTAAAAATATTTAATATAGGTCTCAATTTATATTGTTAGACAAAGTTTTAGACCTTCCCTCAACAAATTTTTCCAAAAAAATGAAAATATATTAAAGAAGTCAAGATCAAAATTACACAATTTTTGCCTGAAAATCACATTTTGACAAATATTTCAAAATTAACATCACTGACCCTTCCTTTTTCTTTCATTATTTTAAACTACTCGATACTTGTGACTTATCAGCACTTTAGTCGTAAAATGTTTGATATAAGAAAAATTTTTATTGCCTATTAAGTTTTTTTAATACCCCAAATATGTTATATTTTAATGCAAAAAGGTCACACAATAATTTACGCGCATTAATTTGCAAGATTTATTTAATGATAAATATTACTCAAACTATTTCACGTAAAATAAGATAATATTTATTGCCATGCTTAGATCTGATCAAATATGATAAGGGTTAAAGTAATTGACCAAAGATATGAAATTTAAGTGCAAAAAGGTCAACTTAAATGTAACGTAGATCAGTAGGATGCACACTGACCCCCTATTTTCTTTGCGATTTTGAGTAACACTTTATGGGTACTTATCCAAAATATACTTCTCAAAAAATCCTTGATTTAACAAATTTCAGGAGTGACATACCTTAAAAGATCCTATTTATTCCCATAAAGTACAAACCGTAATTTCAATCATTTGATGGTGTTATAAACCTCAAAATATTTCACAAATTAAGAAACAAGAAAAGATTTTCTTCAAACTAAAAATTTGGTTAAAATCCAATCTTTAAAATTGTTTGTCATATGTCTTGGGTTTGTTGTCTTTGGTTAAGTCGAGATAAGCCAAAATATTCTTCGTCATTTATTTGACGACAAACTCTTTTTTTCAAAGTCTTCTTCTCTCCACTTTTATTCATGGCGTGCTATGAAAGATTTTTATTTATTTTATAAAACAAAAGCATTCAATTCATTTCAAGTACTTAGCTAGTGGCAAACATGATTTTGCTAAGAAATTTTTGTTACAATATACATACACTGGATGTTTAAGGTGATGTTGTACTTCTTAAGGCCCTCGACGCCCCTGGCTTCACATTGAATCCCTGTCATTATACTTCTGTTTGCTGTTTGTTCTGGTAAAGTAACTACCTCTTTACTGATTGATGTAACATTAAACAAATCACCTCCTGAAGGTGTTGTATACTTCCATTGAAGACTGCACGCTGGGTTACAGTCCGCTGAGCAATTGTAAGGACCAAATTTCTCTCCATCAGGAATACTTAGTGTGGTTGTCAGAGGTTCTGGAGATAAAACAATAGTTTCTGGACCATCTGTTAAAATACAAGAGAAAACGCTACATAATTTCCTCGATTTTTTATATTTTTTTTTCACATTATAATCGGGTATCATATTTAGCGTGTACGATATTTTATTTTCGAATAAGTTAGCGTAGATTTAATTTAACGCATTTCTCAATGTCCTATCTATGTATGTGTGTGCAAAACATTTGGCCACGTAATTGTATTAGAGGAAGTTTCTCTCCGCTAAAAGCGCTAAAAGGAATACACAGCCAAATGCAATATGTTTAACTGTTTAAAGAATGAATAATAAACAAAAATTAATTCAGTTTTCTTTTTTCCATAAGAAATGAATATAATCGGGGTTCTCTTCACTCAGAGTGATATGCATTGGCTACACATAAGGTTGTTCAACGTATTGTGTAATGATATGAGAATATTTAAACTTTTTCCCCAGTTTTCTAACTATGAATGCTATCAAGAAAGTTGAACCGTACAATGCCGGTATCTCGGATCTTAAATATTTATTTACATGTAGTAAACTCTTGTGTTGGTAATTTTCATTTATAATTTTTTAAATATTTTGTCAGACTAATATAATTCATCAGACTACGGGGCAACGAAGAACCTATCGATAGAGGAGTTGTTTGCGAATATTATTCTTGATCTTTAAAAAATTCAACATACATTAAACGAAATGTCTAACTTGTCGACTGTTTTCAATTTCAACAAGAAGCCCATGGGTAACATCGCTCACCTGAGCACCTTGGCAAGGAAAAAAGCAAAGACCTATCCATTTTTTGGAAAGCTTAAAATGCATATAGTCCCGACGTACTCCGAAAGGGTGAAAGGGGTAGGTGACTTTTGATTTAATTTAACTAAAATGGAAACTTACTAATGTGCTTTATATATTTCTTTGACTTACTGTGGAATTTTGCCCCCCCCCCCTTCCATACACCCGGGGTCATAATCCAAATAAATTTGAGCTTTCAGCTCAGGTGAGCTAAAAAAAAATGTGATTCTTATGACTTTCATCATGGTTTTGTATTTAAATATTCCGAAGACTATACCAAAATGATAAACAATGATAATATTTTTTCTTGATAAAATTGATATTTGGTGTTAATGTTATTGAAAAACAGCTATTCTATATTACAAATTTAATCACATTGTATTATATACTGTGTCCAACTACTAGTAACACGATTAATTATATACCATAATACTGTAAATGTACTACATGTACATTTGACTGTGTATTCTTTTTGTCGCTTTTGGCATGAAGGAACTTCCGCTGATTTAAGTACAACGCTAAATGTCCTGCACTTAAATGTATATATAAGATCGAACAAAAAAATGCAATAAATAAAAAAAACTTGTTAAATATGAAGGACACCAAATATCTCACACGCTTAATATAATACATTAACAGTAAAAACTCACACAAAGGATTTATCAGCACTTTATCACTTCTTTCTGACTCTAGTTTTTCTTTCGCCTGACAGCTGTAGTGGTTGTACTTCTCGGCTCTAGTGACCAAAAGACTGTACGTCTTCTGTTTTTGTTTCTCTAGTTTCGTGTCGTTAACGTACAACGTATAGGATAATGGCGGTAACTTCTTGTAATACTTAGGGACAGATGTGGATCTACTGTCACATTCAAGTGAGGCCGTTTTCCCCACTGTTTCATTTGTAGGTCTTCTTATAACAGGTTTTTTTGGTTTTTCTATACGAATATTCAAAATATTATCAAAAATGCCATTCCGAAAAAAAGGACTATATCAAAGAGAAAAACCGTGAAACTGTAAATCACTATTTTTAATGGAGATCGTTTTTTTATTTTCGTGGAAGGCAGAGAGCTACAAATTCATTTCTATCACGAAATGTTAAAATTTGATTAAAATATCAATACTATATTATATCACATTTTTTCTTAAATGATGAAATTTAATCCCCTGGAATTAATTTATTTTCCTCCAATAGATAAAATATTTGACCGTGCAAAAATGTAAGTGATTTTATGTCATGTACATTATCAATATCTATTTTTCAAACATTAAATATAATATATAATTAACTATGAAGATGTATGTCTATAAAAGTAAAGAAGTTGTGGAGAAAAACTTTCGTAATTTACCTAAAACAACGAGAACTACACCTACACCTTCACCAGACAACTCATCAGCCGTGTAGAACCCTGCATCTTCTACTGTTATATTCCTCACCTCAAATAAAATGTTCGTAGAATCCAAGGGTCTGCTGTGGTATACATACTTTTGATTGGATGGAGTTTGACCATTCTTATTCACATTTATAATATTTGATTTCGAGCCGTTGTGTTCATGGACAATAGTGTAAAATCCGCTATGAGGGAAGAATGCAGCTGTCCATGATATGTTTTGTGAGTCTCCGACTTTAGATTCGACTGCAGTGACTGAAATGAAGAATAACTGAGGTGGAGCAAGAATATTATTATGGTATAAAAAGATTTAGTAATACTTTATTAAATTAATATAAAATTGTCTGTTAAAACATTCTACCATAGACACCTAATGTATAGATTGGCTGAGTGCTTTAAAGTTGTACTGTATCTGTATGTTTGTTTTATGATCCAAAATAACAGGTACATATATATGATACAAGTCATAATGAAATGCATTTTTAATGTAACTATTAGGGTTTTTATCGATTTTGAATAAATAAATTTTATTCAAACACTATAATTTTCTGCATTAAGATTTGTAAAGTGATAGTCGAATGGACTCGTCAAGCATATAAATTCATATTAAACGTCCCCATTTTGCAATTTTTATTTTTATTTTTTGCTTTTGCTGTATGATGAAGACAAAATCAATAGTCTTATTTTTACATTCATGATTGAAAACTACTTTTATAATACTCACCCTGAAACGTCTTTTCGTGATCTTCAAAATCATTATGGTTGGAAGACCTGTGACTTCGAACAATGATATTCACAGATTTATACTTTGTAACATCCTCTAATGTGTAATTGTTATCAGAGGTTTTAATCCAGGAATATGCTGGATTTGTGTCCTTGCTGATTTGTATATCATAAGAGTGTACAGAAGTATAAGGCCATGTAAAATGCAGATCCCCATCCTTAAATTTCGTTGTTATTTTAAAGGACACTCCTGGAAAAAAATATAAATTGCACTTCTTTTGATTAAAATAATATTAGAAAGAAAACTTGTCCCATCCATTAGAATATGTGGTTTTTTTTTAATAATTCTGACGCATCATAAGCGTCATAAGAAACAAAAATTTAAGCAAAGACGTTTGATTGTTAAAAACACAACCGAGCTCTATATTTAGTTTCGTTGTAAGCAATATTCATGGATGTTGTCATTATGGACGATGTTGGTTTTAAACTTGTATGTCAAACAGATAAGATTTGTTAATTTCTGATAGCTGCAGCAAAATTGAAGATTATCAACTGAAATGTCGTTTAGGGTTCATGTATTTATCACAGGGGTTACATTCCAAACCCGTAACGTCTTAACTGTTGATCAGTATGAGCAAAGTGAAAGTGAAACGTAACGAGTATTCCTAGCGGGTATTCCCGGCAATGATGGAAAACACCAGTTGATAATTTATTTGTTTATTTTGATGATATCTTTAGCTGATTGCAATAATGGAATATAATAAGGAAGTCCTGCATTATACAAAGTGCGTCATAAAAATATGTACACATAGTATTTCAATTAAATATTCCGATTATAAAATATAACAAATTATCTGTCTTCCCTTTTATAATTAATTATCACCATTCAATTCGTCTGAAAGTGTCCAATAATTATTTCTGTGATATGTCAGTAGGATTCTAGCAGAACTTTTCGTGGTACAGGGTATCTTTTTACATAACTAGCATTACAAATATAAATCTATTATCCCCAGGGTTGTGTTGAACTTTTCACTTTTTCATTTTTTCATTTAGGCATACTTTCTAATTATAGACGTTACGTGATGGCGTTGTGGTGTAATGCTTCCTGTAGTATAAGTGCCATTGAAGTCTATAGAATGAATAATAATAGCAAAAGAATTTATCCATGACTTTTCCGATTTATTAGTGTTGCATATTATAAAAAAGTGTTATTTCGACAAATTATAATCTGTGTGCTGCCTTAACAAACCCGCGTAGATTCAAATTCATATGCCTCTGTTTTTTTGCTTTGTTTTATTCGTCTTTCTTTTTGACATGTAATTATGTATGAATTAATTTGGTGTTGAATTACCTTAATCTGTTTTCATTAAAACATAAGACACATTTGTATGATATTTGTAATTATGTATTTTATAAATATATTTCAAAAATCAAGTCAATTTTGTCACCATTATATCAACATACGCATTTCAAGATATTGTTAATGCAAAGTGTCCATAAAAAGGGCATTATTATATATTGTTTATCAGACAGGTACTAAACCCTGATCCCACCTACCATGTTTGGGAGGTCAGTGTTTGCTCTTCTCATATTTTGTATTGTTTAATGGATTTTTGATCTTGAATTCTATTTAACGTATTTTTATATAGTCTTATTTTGATTTAGAAATTGTTACTCCCTAGAACATGTTTTTAAGTTCATGATTATCTGGAAAGCATAAACACCATATGCGGTTTGTAAATGCATTCTGCTCAATAAATAAAAGCAATGGATGATATAAGCGATGAGGTCAAATTGATATGCAATTTTAAAATAAATTCCTTCCTTCCTACTTATAAGGAAAAAGTTAAAATTACCTCCCGGAAATAAAGGAAAATACATGTATATATTCATAAATTTAACACACTTTAATTTTTATTTCTTTAATACCAATAAAGGCGCATGAGAAAATCATGATTTGAATTCGTTGATATATTGTTCCAATTTTATTCCGTTTCCACTTTCCATATACACAACCGTTCACGGTAGCTCAGTCGCTCCATGATCGGGAGGTAGTGAGTTCGTATCTCGGCCGCGACTGACCTTAATCGATAAGATTGGGTAGCAACTCCTTCGGAGACCTTAAAAACCGTGGCCTTGTGTCAGCGGCAGGCGTTGGCACGATAAAGATCCCTCACTGCTCAATGGCCCTGAGTGCCGTGTAAAGGTCAAAATTTGAAGCCCTTCACCGACATACGGTGACGTCTCCACATGAGTGAAAAATTCTCGAGAGGAGCGATTGTATATACAATATACAATCAATCAATCCATATAACCAAGAAACACAAAAAAACGTGTGCTTTTCGAAATAATTTGCTCTCTTGCAGTCATATTTCATATAGAAGGATGAATTAGATGAGAATAGTATTTGTCAGTCGGAATCTATACAGTGTAGCTTATCTGAAAGTTCAGCAGTATTCAGTCTAAAGAATTGTGGGGTTTTTTTTATAATTGTATGAAAAATTTTCAGTTCAAGTTAAGTATGACATGACGTTTTTCTGTATAATTATGTTGTGTATATCACCATATAAGTAAGCAGAGTTGAGATTTTAGAACTCATTTAAGTGAATTTTAAAGAAACAGTCTTTATTGACTGAGAATATAATTTTTTAAAGTTTAGAATCACAGACTTTATAGATAAATATGCTAGAAATATTCATAGATACAATGCATTTATATGTGCATATACTTTTGCACCTTTACATTAATTTATATTATAAACGCAACATATAATAATAGTAAGGCTTTAAGATTTGATTAATATTACGCGTTTTCAGTCCAGGACATTAAGTACTTGTTAAGTCTGAGAAGCGTGCTAAGTACATATCACTGTGGAATCTCTAATGGGCACTCGAGATGGTGAGATAAAAAGAAAATGGTACAAAAGAGTATTTTTTAAAATACCTTATCTAACAGATGTTATCAAACTAGAGTCTTAAAATTAAAGATCTGCGGTAAACTTTTATTGAAATGCTTCAACGACATGCAATTAATAGATGAAGATGTTTTATCTTCAGTTTAGATACACATGTATTACAAAAAGATGTCTTTTTTCATATTTCATTTCTACGTTGCAAAAAGTCATTAACTTGTTCTTTTTTATCTAAACTTTAATTGAAAAATCTGTTCTGTATATGTTCAGTTAACGGATAAGAAAGATCTTCCTGGTCATGAATTTTCTAATGCACTTTCCGCAATTATTAACCAATTGTCATTTCTTTCAAATTTTATAATAAGAAGTTGTTATTTGATGCTTTGTTTTATACTCTAAAGGGGTCTCTTGATATCGTAATAATCCGGATATCGTTATAGGGCCCTTACTTTAGATATTATCTCAATTTAAGTGGCCATTGACACAGTCCTATCAGAATCTGAAGTCATTTTTATACTATACTTTCTTTGACACTTTTTGATTCTTCAGATTATTTTTCCGTACATTTAAAGGAAGTCCACCTTCATATTTTTTTTGCAAAAAATGTGATTAATTTAAATTCATACCTAATATAACAATATCTTTTGAAATAATGCTTTACAATAGGTGTAATGATAAATATTGTTTAGTAAAAGAATTTAAAAGATGCATATTTTTTTTATTCTATCAATTATCCAATCTTTTAAAAATATCGACAAGGGCATGCAATACCTCCTTTTAAGGCCTCTTCATTCAGGAATTTGCTTTATTGTACTTCTAATGTTAAATAGTTTCCCTGTTATTCACATTTCAAAAGTTTTTATGAGAAGAACCATGTTCGAAAATTCAGCATCAGAATTGTGCATTTTAACAAGTTTTTACATAATTTTCATAATACTGTTTACAACAAATGTGCGATTTTTTTTTTGTTGACATTCACTTCTGTTAATTTAAGCTTGGCATCTTAAATAATATGGTGTCCTATACATTTCTTGCAATAATTGGAAAATTTAAAGTATATCAAATGAAATTAAATGCAGTTTTTGAACTTTAGACCATTAAAATTGTAAAAGTGGAAAAACCTAAATATATAAATTTCAGCCACAATCTGGGGTTCTGGTTTGACAAATGTTGAACACTTCACTGTAATGGCGGAAAATATATTTTCCCCATGGCTGCTACGGCTTAATTTGGTATAAATAAACATGGCTTATAAATCAAATTTACGAGTTTGAGTCAAATTGTACTTTGTAAACGTTCAATTGGATATATCCCTTAAGTTTTCACACTTAAAGCAATATGAGCTGTAACTTTGATGTCGGAATTTTTTGTTGCAAAATTGTTAATAACTATTTCAATGACAGAAAAAAAGTTGATAAACTTTTGTTGTTCATATTTGCGATTAAAGAACTATTTTTAAGCTTCGATTAAGTCAAAATTAAATTATTGTCGTCCTGTACAATAATGCTTTCTTATATAAAGCTGTGTATTAGACTGTATTTAAAAGTCTTTTTTCTGCTTTATTTTAGTCTCATTTGTCATAACCGTTTGAATTAAATACAAATTTATCATAATACAATTTTACAGCGAAATGAAATTTTCAAAAATGCAGCTCATATTCCTTTTAACTTATTTGCAGAAGTGTATAATATATAAACGAATCTTATGTAAAATTATTAATCGAACCTTAATTGGGATATATACCTGTCATTGAAATCGTGTGCATTATATCTATGTCATTTAGTATTTCCCAAATAATACAGGTTAAATAAAACTTTCTATATTTTAAGAAGCGGAAATTATCAGTTTGAAATCCTTAAAGACATTGTATATAAATACCTTTTTCAGGATAGATATCTTGACAGCAGGATTGCAACATCAGATTGGACCTTATTTCCAATTTTTCTATTTCCTGAAATCAATAAGAATTCCTACCTCTTATGATGCAAAAGATTCCAAATAAAACCTGAGTCAGATACATGTATACAATCATATTTCACTTTGTTATTCAATAAACTCAAATATATGAGTATTCACTTTAACATCAATTTTAGTATAAATTCTGTGCATGGGAGGAAATTGAAAATTGTTCATATCTGTATTATATTTTATTTAATAAGGGTATGATGTAGTGTCAGAAGGACCACTTTGTGTTATTGGCGAGTTTTATTTAATTTAACACGTCTTGCTTTCAATTTTTGCTAAATTTCCTTATGATTTGCTGTTTTTGTCCATGAAGAGTTTTAAATAATACTTCCGTATCATAATGAATAATTCAATCATATTTCATCATATTTCTGTTCTTATATCAATGATCATAGCATTGGGATGGCAATATGGGCGTGGTTGATATCAAAGATTTTAATGTAAGTTCCTGTGTTCTCATTGGAAGATGCCATACATTTCTTGACGTTTTACAAATTTAAATGTCTTTCAATACATGATTAAACTTGAGAGCTTTTGATAGATTTGATAAAAGTAATCCAGTTAGACAAAGAAACTATATATACATCTTCCCAAGTCAAGAGTTTCTGATCTGCTCCGCACCACATAAACCCTTGACCTAATAGAATAAGTTTACTATTGCGCCATCAAGTGAGATAACACATTTTGAACTCTACTGGCCTCTACTGTTAGGCGATATAAGAAATCGGTAATAAATTAAAAAAACAGCATTAGCAAAACAGATGAGACAATCCTAAAACTTTGTTATTCAATGGTAAAGACGTTTTCGTTGGGACTTAAACTGGCTTGTTGTTTCTGTTTACGATTTAGTTTGAGGATCATGCAATGTGTATGAGGCCAATCAGAGAACGCATTTCTAGCTCCGTCAAGCTTGGTATATTCGGTCAACGGTTTATGTGGAGCTGATCAGATCAAAACTCTTGACTTGGGAAGATGCTTAGAGTTATCAAATTATGATATTTAATTATGTTTATTATTTATGGTATTTATGTATGCTATTTATTTACACAATGTATTGGATATTTCATTATTCATGTATATATGCTGTTTATTTTTGCATATAAGATCAATTGCGCCTGGATATTACCATACCTATTTCTGTATTTATACGAAGCATAATTTGTAAAGATCTTATGCATGAAAAGACATGTTGTGTACTGCACTTCGACATTTAAATATATCGATCACGTGTCGTCATTTAGCAATGGTACTTCCCATTCTTATGTCAATACGATATATCCCGCTGAGCAAGAGATGAAAGATACCACATAGTCTGACACATCTGTTTCATACTTGATATTTTACTTGAAAGAACGTTAATGTTAATCTAAATTAAGCTCTTTCATAATCTTAAACTTTTCTGTCATCATTTTTTCCTTACTTATGCTGCAATGTACCTTCATCACCTGCATACAGAGTTTATACATATCAGTTGATTCGATATGTAAGCGCATGCTCTACGCATGAACATTTACTAAAACGAGGTAAATTATTAACAAAGAAGTTGATGAAACTAGAATGTCAACAGTCCTGTTTAAACTCATCATTTCTTAAGTTCTATGGACGATACAATGACCTTGTCTGCAAATACAATTTATCATTGAGTCAAATGCTGACTGACGTTTTCGTGCTACTTGTTAGTCCATGATTTAAACATGTAGACGACGGATTTTTCCATTATTTTACGATCATGACAAAGAGAGAACTGTAGGTATGACCAGTCGGCAGGGGATTCCCATTCCTCCATGCAACTGATCCCACCTCTGAAGGTCCGTGTATGCAATACTGCTATTTTGTATTGTTATTGTTTTATGGACTTTTGATCTTGGACACTGTTCGTTATCTCTGTATGTTTCTTTGAGAGATATAAATTCTATGTGCAAGTGTTACATGTAAAAACATTGCTACATGAGCAAGGAGGGATAATGATTGATATGTCGAATTCATTACGTTTATCATAAAAATTTATTGTAAATTTAAAAAATGTATTTTAATGTAATTTTTAAGGTAAGAAATAAATGTGTCGTTTTCTGATTTTTTCCGTTGGGATACATGGAGTCAATATATGAACACAAAAATTAATTTTAAACTAAAAGTGTGTATAGTGCATATATCTAAATGTCGACCTCAAGGCCGCATGAGGTGTACCGATTTCTCTTGTCGAGTTTTTAACTAGAAAATCGTTAGAATAAAAAAAATAGCTAAATGTATAAAAGGACATAATTGGTAGATATGAGAATTCCAGCATATACAAGTGTATAAAAAAACAAATGACTGAATAAGATCAACTGAAATTTTAATTGCACTCTCATGAAAGAAAAAAAAATACATGCATAAAATAGAAACAAAATTTCAATATATTTAGACAAATGAAGCGTTATTAATTTATAATTAAGGTAAATGGTCATTTTCAATTAAACAAGAGACCCGTGGGCCACATCGCTCACCAGTGAAGCTGTGACCATGCTATTCTTAATCACATACTTTTCAATTTTTCTGGCACAGTGGTTCTTGAGAGGAAGATTTTTAAAGGTTTTTTCCTATAAATTTCTATGTAAAACTTTGATTCCCTATCAGGCCCTGCCCAACCGGGTTCATGATTTGAACAATTTAGAATTTACACTATCCCAGGATACTTCCACATAAGTTTCAGACCTTCTGGCCAAGTGCTTCTTGAGAAGAAGATTTTAAACAATTTTTTTCTGTATATATTTCTATGTAAAATTTTGATTCCTTATTGTGGCCCCGCCCATCCCCCGGGGTCATGTAAATTTAGAAAGCACACTATCCCAGGATTCTCCAGCAAAAGGTACAGCTTTTCTTGCCCAGTGGTTCTGTAAATGACCCCATCCAATTTTTGACTTTTCTTGATTATCTCCCCTTGTGAGACGACCTGGCCCTTCATTTTAAAAATTTAATTTACTCTTCACCTAAGGATGTTTTGTACCAAGTTTGGTTAAAATTGGCTAAGTGGTTCTTTAGAAGAAGTCGAAATATGAAAAGTTTACAGACGGACGGACGACGGACAAAATGTGATCAGAAAAGCTCATTTGAGCCTTCGGCTCAGGTGAGCTAATAAAAAATGACATTATTACGGCCACAGGTAATATGCATATTCAATAAAATTGATATGAACTTGGTGCTCTGGTGGGAATTTATAATACAAAGGAACAACATAATTTTCATAAGAATAAAGTTTTAAGAGTCTTTTCAAATTTTAAAATATATACAAACGAAGAATTATACATTTGTAATTAAGGTAAGCGAAAATTTTTAATTAAATCAAAAATGACATTATTACGGGTTCTAGTGTACAGGTTTACGGGTACCAGAGGTATGCATATTCAATAAAATTGATATGAACTTGGTCCTCAATTGTGAAATTCTAATACAAAAGAACAGAATAATTGTCATTGAAATAAAGTTTAAAATGTCTTTTCAAATAGTGTAAATACATATTAAATGCTTGCGTTCACGTACAGATAGTAAGACTTAAAGATTATGTAAACTTCAGCTGAAGATCATAACAGCTAGCCTTTGCTTCTAGCCAATATTTACACCATTAAAAACATATTACGATAACAATTAATATTCTAACATTAATCTAGCGTAGCAACTCTATGTAGCTCCATATTTCTAAAACCAGTCAATTTGAAGGCATGGAACATTTTAAACAAAAATGGCTGAAAAAATAAAAGAAATGTACAAATTATCAAACTTTAAAAATAAATAAAAGTAAAATAAGTAAAAAAAAATTATGTACAGAAAATTCAATGATATATACACTTACTCAAAAGTTAAGGACCACTGAGTTTTATGTCATAATTGAAAGTAAAAAAAATATTTTGATTGAATAAATTCAGATTTAATGGTCAATCATACGCTGATTTATCATTTGTTTTTATGTTACCTGGATAGCTCTGTTTAAATACTTGTAAAACCGGTTTCTTAAAAACTATCAATGCGTGTTCGAACAATCCAGTTTTCAATTGTATTCACATCAATGTTCGCATGAGCTTTACCGAGAAGGAAACAAAGTTACAAGTTTTGTGCAACCATGCCTCGTCGGAAACTATCGGATGCTGAACGTTGGCAGGCTATTGGAATGGTTAGAACTGGAAGGACGTACAGGAGGGTTGGTGATCACTTTAATGTCAGTCACACTGTTATGTTGTGTCTGGTACAGCGCTAGAGAAGAACTGGGTGTGTGGATGAAGCTACAAAATCTGGAAGACCCCGAAAGACCACAGAAAGAGAGGATAGACTTCTAAAACGTCTTGCTAAACGGAGTCTTTTTGACACTGCAAACACGCTGAGAAGCAAGTGGAACATCCAAGCTCGAATCAGAAGAAGCACGGTTAACAGGAGGCTTAACAAAGAACGGATGCGATCATGTCGGCCAGTTAAACGTCCACTCTTACCCCAGAGACACAAAGAAGCAAGATTACAATGGGCAAGACAGCATAGGAGGTGGAACATTCGGTCATGGCAAAGAAACATTGGTCAGACGAAAGCCGGTTCTTGCTTCACCCGGTAGACGGCAGGGTTCGGGTATGGAGACATCCAAATTCTGCATACCAACAACAGCATGTATTGGGAACGAAGGCCTTTGGTGGAGGCGGTGTGACAGTATGGGGATGCTTCTCTTTGCAATGTAAAATAGAGCTACACATTCTTGATGGCACCTTAACTGCCCAAAAGTACAGAGACAACATACTACGCCCATTAGTTGTGCCTCATTTCGATGATCATTCATTAGCAAGTCGACCTGTACTAATGGATGACAACGCTGGACCTCATCAGGCCCGAATAGTTCAAGAATATCTTTGCTTAGAAGCCATTGAAACCATGCCTTGGCCCGCCATGTCCCCACATATGAATCCAATTGAACATGTGTGGGATTATCTTGGTCGTAAAATTAATCAGAGGACCCCAAGATGTGAAAACATACAAGAATTGAAAGACTCTTTAATTAAGGAATGGAGACAGTTCCCCCAAAACCGCCTACGAAGACTTGTCCACAGTATGAGAAGGCGTGTGAAAGAACTGTACAAAAGTCGTGGTAGATATACACATTATTAAATATCCATGCTTATAAAATGTTGAACATTGATGACTCTTTAAATGCCAATAAAGTTAAACATGCTAATTGTCAGCATTTTTTGTCAATAACAAATTAAAGTGAAACTTTAAATTCTACATTTTTTGACTTGAATTCCTTTCTTTGGAAAATTATCAATTGCATAAAACTAATTAATTATCAGATAATTTCGAAACATGCATTGACTAAGGAAAGTTTAGATCTACTTAGATTTTAAAACTAAAATTATAATATTTAATTAGATACGTTTGAGTTTTATGAAATGTTTAAAGATTTTCGCAAAAGAGTGCTGGTCCCTAACTTTTGAGTAAGTGTATATATTTTGTAAAGAAAAATGGTATCTAGATAAAACATGTCACATATATCCAAGTGTGTCTGCATTAGTTGTTTCTTTCTTTCAATTTCTTAAACACGATATACTTATTTGCTAACCACCATAAGCTTTTTGCTTTGTTAATTGAATATTTGCCAAACAGGCAATCTAATATGCTAACTTTCCGAGTATAAAGAGATTTGACAAAGTGTTTTTGTTATGACAAAATCCTTCAATGATATGTTTGCAAGAAGACAAAAGATTACCGAGGGTGGTTAGTTAGTGTTCAACAGAGGATTTCCAAGTTGTTACAAATCCTCTATCTAAGCTATCATGGTAGCTGTTTATCATTTCCTACGCTGCAAGTAACATATTTTTTTATATCAAATACATTTTAAACAAGTTTTGAAAGCGAAAAATTTTTTTTTGGATGGTGCGTTCGCGATTATGCAAGTGTTCTCTTATTTTTAAAGCATAGAGAATTAATTGTAAGGAATGAGGCCGAATTATACCTGTTATCCTTAGATGCTCTATGTTGTTTTCTTAAAATTTTGCTTCTGAGATTGCTCAGAAATATGTACATAAGCTCTTGAATTGCTTTTTTTCTTTTAAATAAACAACATCATACCTAAAATATTAACTAACAAAATAAAAAATGTTTGAAAAATAGGAAACACAAAAAAGAACCTCAAAAATGGTTTCAAAAAAATGAACGTTATTAAAAAAAATAAATGGTCTTATTTGAAGCCATATTTGTCAGTCTTGTCCATACAGGTTTTTACTCGGCATCATCCTGTGGTTCCTCCATAGGTGGCGCTTTCTTGGAAAAATCCACGAACGTGTACTCTGTTCTCTCTTCTTCTCCGTGCACGACTGGTTTCCCCTTTTTGTCCGACTCGAAGCCCTTGTTTGTAAACTCTACATCAATGTATACTAAACCATCCTCATTCTTTAAAACAAAAAAATATCAATTTTAAAAATATTTTTAAGATATACTGCCGACTAGCTATAAATATCACAGCAATGAATATCAATAAGCAGTATGTACCACTTCACGTGTATTCTCATCCCTGTTTGATCCTCCTGCTGCCTCTTTTTTTCCTTTTATTTCCTTTTTCTCGCCATTTTTCTGTCCGTTCTTTTTATTTGTTTGCTTTTGTCTTTTGGAAGGTTTGATCACTTCTGAATAAACTGTGTCGTTTTCAACTTATAAAATAAAGAAATATTTTATTGTGAAGAAGTTTTATCTATTAAAAGAATAAAACAGTTAATTCTTGTTGTATAAAACGCTGTAATTTCGCGGGTTGCTGTTGGTTTTTCATTTCTAATTAATTTCATTCATAAAATAATATTTAACTGTGAATCGAAGTAATAACCCAGTGTGGTCATGGACAGAATCTTCTTCACTCGACCACATCTCTAAAATAAATATATACTGAAAGCATTAAGAAACGCATATTAAACTTTTGAGTTAAATTAAAACAATTTTTTCAAATATGTTTTTCAGCATTTTTATTATACATTTTAATTCATCTTTAATCAACAAGTTACCAAAATTTTGTGCGATTTTGATTGATAGTTCCTGAGATATTGATATCAATATGGTGCCACCCCCCAAAAATAAAACTAAAAATTCTCATAATCTCCCTTTCGCATCAGTAACAAACTTGATTTTCCTGTGCATTGAGTTCACCAGAGCACTTATTTTTTCAAAGCATTATTAGTCAACCCTTCCGACAGTAGTCTAAATGGCTGAGATTAGCTGTATTATTCCAAAGTTAACAAATCCCCCCGCTCAATCGAATCCCGGGAATTTTCGATTTAGGATAGAATATACAGAACCCAGCAGGTTTGGTACTTGTGAATGTTTGTAAAAAAGTGTCGACAAATATTAGCTACATTTTTCTAGTGTAAACATGCTAAAAAACATTACGCAAACGACGCGTACGTGCGCGTTTGAGAGTAAAATCGACGTAAGCTGGCCAAGCTCGCGGCCCAAATTAGAGCGGAGAGTTTCTGTCAGTTTAGGGTGAAAAAAGTGAGTATGTTTGTCTGCTGTATAAATATCAGTTTCGGTGATAATGCCTTGACAACAACCGTGGTGGCGTGATGAAAAGCCCTATCTTGTTGTGACGTTGTTACGCGCGAACGTCACCGTCATGGTTGGTTGGAAACATTTTAAGTTCACTCTCTGACAACCAATTATCACTTTTATTCGGTTGAAAAGTTGAAAACAATCTGTACATCAGCATGTTTTTGCCTTTTTATTCACTTATGCAATATTGAATTCAATTACCAGACCCACAGTAGACTCCGTCAGCTATACCACGATTGCAAGAAATTTATACTGACTGCAAATATGCAAAAACGATGTCTATAATTCTAATGCATAGTATGGTACTACAAAATTTTATTACAAAATTATCATCATTAACATGCACGTGTTTTTGACTTTTTATCATTTCCCCTACGTGATGCCATACATTTCATGGTTGAGTAGTTTTGACTAGTGATTTTAGTGCAAAGTAACCAAAATAAACATCTGACCAATTATCATAATTTTCGGTCACATAGTCAGAAAATTTTCCCATATCATGTTCTTGTGCGTTTCTTTTTCCTTTCAGTATATATTTTCACAGGAAAAAGAAATGAATCTTGTAAATATGTTATTGTCTTCCCAAACAAGGCTTTGTCACATGATGATGGGAGAGGGACATTGAGGGGGTGGGGTGCTCACAATGTTTTAGATAAACTTGAGGGGAAAAGGAATCTGCAATAAAATATATTTGATTAAACCTTTGAAGAGGAAGAGGGAAGGAGAGAGAGAGAAGAGGGAGAGAGGAAAGAGAAAGAGAGAGAGGTTGATTAAATAGACAACCCACCATTTGTAAATTTCATGAAAATAAGATGATTTAACTGTGAGAGAATTCTGAGAGAGAGAGAGAGAGAGAGACAGAGAGAGAATGATGAAATAGAAAACTCACCTTTTTGATCCTCGATGACGTCACTCTTTACTACGTCATCCTGTTGCCTGTTCTTCTTGAGGACACTCTTGTCAACAGCAGCGTACACAACAACATCCGGTTGAGTGTAGTCGGTTTCTAAGGCTGAAAGTTATTTTAAATAAAAAATGAAATAATTGGAAGGTATTCTGGTAAAGGGAACTTAAAAATAGCAAAGATGTTATAGTAAGGTAATGCAAGTACTTATCGTTCAGAAAGCGCATTTTTGGATTTTACAGTACAAGACTATGCTTTTTTAAATTGTTTCATTGTCTAATGATCTGTAACTTATTTTTCAAGAGAGCTTGTTATTTTACATTTCTATTGTTTGCAGAACAGTAAAAAACGAATTCGACATTAATGTGTTCGTTGTCTGTCTTTCTAGTTCTGCTGTGGAATCAAGTTTAACATAACTAGGTCAAGGACACCCTTAAAAATTATGCCTAAAATATCCTAGTAAAATAATGCAGGTTTGACATCATTTTGATTTGAAAACATATTTGAAGAATTGGATCCCACTATTTACATATGTAAATGTATACATCGCGTCTCTGCTGTGTGACACGTGATATGTCTAAAATTCGAAGAAAAAAAGTAAGCCTTCATTTTGCAATATTTTAAGAAGCAAGAAAATATGAAAAGTGCATGGAGCATATTTAAAACTTTTTCATATCAAAAAACTGTAAAATTAAGCAGTCCTTCAACATACTTTTACAATGACTTTATACGCATTGAATTGACATTAAAGTACGTAATTTACAGGATAAAACAATAGCATACAACCAGTTTCCAGCCTTTTTTTAAATAATGGGGATAATAGGTACATCTGTTATAAGCTCTCCACTCTGCCTCTCATTCTAATACTGAATAAGTGTGACTTATTGCGGCTATACATAAGGGTATTTATCTTCATTTTAATTCGACCACAATTTTTTTTTCAATACATTAACGAATATGTTTGGTCCTGATGTAAAAATAAAATTCTTGTGTAAAATGATTTATAGTATTTTATTGTGTACAAAATAGAAAAACGTGATTAATCACCGATATTCATTTGTATGGTTTTAACGTGGAGCCATTATTACTTTCAATAACCTTCATCTGTGACGCATATTCCTTTCTGCTTATGTGCAGGCTACTGTGAAGTCACAGATTTAACCTGAGTAAACAAGGCACATCCTCAGGATAAGTATGGAGGGGGGGGGGGAGTCAAACGGAGCATTTTTACAAGCACAGACATCTACAGTTTAAAGAGCTGCGAACGATAGTATTGTTCTCCCGCCTACCTCCAAGTCAATTTTCAAAAGTTAACATAATCGATGAGTTTTTGATATTTTTTATAGATAATAATATGAATTTTCATAAAACATAACTTATTTTGGAAAACAAAGAGAGATAACTCTAAAATTTTGGTAAAACCTGTGTATTTCACTATAGAAATCAATGGAAAACGGAAAATATTTTGCCCCCCCCCCCGTGTCACAAAAAGTCATACCATTTCGTTTAACAATTTTGTATTCCTGAGAAAATAATATGTACGCTACAGACTTTTCGCAAGGATTATACGCCCCTGCCTATGCATGTATAAACTGAAATAAATATCCTTAACATAGCTGCAAACATCAGGAAAGCAAACTATAAAATACATTATATTTTACAATGAATAAATACAAAGAATGAGATATAAACGATTAATAAGAGAGTTTATTCTTTTGATGAAGATTTTGATGAAATGAGCCAAATGATTGATCATGATCACAAAGGCATCTTTATATTAATTCAAAATAAGTTATCTCACATCCGTTGTTCCTTTCTTCACTTTTATGCTTCTGTGTTGACTTTTTCTGTAGACAGTACTTCGTCATCACTACAGCCACAATCACAATACAGACTAAAACAGCCAGGGAAGAGCCAATCGCAATCACCATAGTATTATCCTCAGATTGGGAGGATGACGCAGGTAAGGCTAAAAATAAAATAAAAAATCATGAAAAAATGCAAGACATGATTTTCTTTAATTTATAAATGCAAACACTTTAAAATAGAATAAAAATAAACCCATTTAGAATCTAACAATTTGCATTAAAATTATCACTAGTGAAGACTCAGTACGACCGATCCCAAGTAAAAGAAATAACATACGGTTGTATTTATATATTCAGACATTAACATTAATAGTTGTCAAGGTCAAGCATAAAATGTTTTGTTTCAACTATAAACTTTCAATTAAAGCCTTCTGTTAAAATCTGCAAGAAGGTATACGAGCTTATATCTTTCAGTGACTTTACAATGGTATAAATGACGTGGTCGGGGATTCATAAAGATACTTAAGATTTGTGCTAAGATATACACTTAACTATTAATAAACTCACCATAGCAACTAACGAAAATTCCCGAACAAACATGTACTCTTTTGTGACGGAGATGTTTAATTTTATGTGTATTACAACATAACTGAAATGCACAGCTTGTCATCGACAATGCACATTTACATCTTAACAGTTGATAAATATCTCAAGGTAAGGAAAAGTTTCTGGTTTGATGTTATAGATTGATTTCTTAATTTAAAGATTAAAATTTCTTCTGTTTACTATTGTTTTTATATTGATTAAGAAAAGAAGAAAGTACTTCTTACCTACTTTAGACACCTCCTGAGGACACTTTACTTTCAGTCAATACTTAATCACTGTACAGTGCACTTATGTTTCTGAATAACAATTAAGTATTTCTACCAACTTAAGTAAAACTTCCGAAACTTAAATAAAATATATTGCTTAAGTTATTTTTTTAAACTTATGAATGTATCAAGAAGTTTTATAAATACCACCCCGGAGGTCAAATCATGATACACATGTATTAAAAAAATATAAGAAATATCTGTGTGTCGTAAAAATTTCCAGACCTCAAGGAAGAGAATGAACAGACACAAATTTATTTGCAAACTCTCCGTTCATAAGAGGTCTGTATAATGTAGGGAAGTAACTAAAATTCCTTGAATCAACGACATGAGCCATAGGATAGTCATTATCAAAAACAACCAACAAATGAAGCTTCATAAGAGTAACTATCCGAACATGATTACACAGTCAGAAAAACGGACAGGAGGAAAGACAAACATTTAGATGTATGTCCTATACACCCTAGCTTTGTTTATTGGCTTGTTACAAAAGTGTGATAAAATATTGAATCCATTTAAAAAAAAAAGACACGACCAAGGTTAAAAATAAAATCAACGTATTTTGATACCCAAGAAATATCTGTGACAATTTTTGTCAAGATGTCTATTTTTTAGTTATCTAAAAAGCATCTGATTTATAAAAAAGGTAAATATTTTAAATGTTCATAATATGGTTTAGTCAAACCCAGATACGTACATGCTATTTTTTAAAAACTGTGACGGTTTCTATACATAACCAATAGATTGATTATGATTGTATATTGTTTCACATCCCTCTAGAGAATTTTTCACTCATATGGAGACGTCACCGTACGCCGGTGAATGGCTTCAAATTTTGACCTTCACGGCACTCAGGGCCATTGAGCAGTGAGGGATCTTGATCAAGCCAACGCCTGCCGCTGACACCTGGCCTCGGTTTTTAAGGTCTAGACCTTAAGCTCATCCGAAGGACCCGCAACTTTTACAAGATGAAACACATCTAAGCCTGGTTTAATGATGGTTGAATGGTTGTCTTTAAGTCACCATTAAGCACATTTAAGTAACACTTACACCACCATTAAGTTACCATTAAGCCATCTCAAAGTCCTTAATGGGTACTTAAATGTAGCTTAATGGTAGCTTAAGTGGCTAACAGATCCTTAATTGTAGCTTTTAGACCACCATTAAGTCACCATTAAGCTACCATTAAGCCACACTTACAGGTGCTTAATGTCCAAAATCTATAAAGCTACCATTAAGCCACCATTAAGCCACGATTACGCAGTCGGAAATGCTGTTTTTATAGGTGAAAATTATTTTTTATAGTTATTTATTATCAAAATTATAAATGTCGAGATTAAACATACCTTGATTTGGTAAAAATAATGAAATAGAACGAAATTCAAAATAAAAAAGAATCGCCGCAAACGGGGCGCTAACCCATGACCTTTAGAGTAGATAGCAGTCGCCTTATCCTTTAGGCTATATCTAAGAAAATATTAAACCTTTATTTTTCACAAAGTTTGTTTTGACTTATAAAAGTATTTATTTTGTTGAAAGTTTCCAAAGTCTTGAATTGATTAATTAATCAAAAATATTAACAATTCTATTTATGGAACTTTTGAAAAGGCTTGTATCACATTAATATTTCTAAACCTTTGAGTTCGGCTTTTAGATTGATTCTTCGCTCTGTTATTCGAAGATTTATACATGAATGCATTAAATCATGATTAAAATTAAATTAATCAAATGAAATACAAAAATCTATCATCGAAAAAGAAAGATGAAAAAAAAACTGATTCTACTATTCTTAAATATGTTGCGGAAATTAACGGTTTTTGTGTCTACAATTTAGTGACAATTTCTTACCTGGATACGTTTACAAAAACTTTTTTTAGAATATCAAATTCAGCTTAAATTCTTTTTGTATCATACTGGGTATCAAAATATAAGTGTCCTTTAACAATGAATCATAATTTTTAATTTGTTATATGCTTGCGTTAAATTTCATTTTGTAAAAATAATTGATCATTAAAATTTGTCAGTGTACGTTGTGTATGTATAGTTTCCTGTTAGTTAACCGCGGACGGTTGACTTACCTAATTAAGGTCTATTAATTGTCTGACCAGTCGGTATACTGTACACTGTTAATCTATTATTCTCACCCCGTTTCCCAATGTGTATAAATCTGGTCGGATGTCATGTTTAATCTGATTGGCTATTCTTCTGAAAATCGATTTTAAAATAACAGTCATTGAAGACCAACTAGATTTTGACACATACTTACCGCTGCATTATATGATTTTTAAGATAACGCATTAATTTAAATTATTCATGATGTAAAAGTCAATATTTGAAAATTAAACATTTTTATACCGGAAGCCCCCCCACCCCCCCAAGATTTTTTTTCAAGAGAACATATGACTTTATATTCCTGTGGAATGTTGCTTTTAACATATGAAATAAAAATTCTATCGTTTAAAAAAAAAGTAATATACATTTTGTGTTCATGGATAAAGATAATTTTAAGAACAAATCGATTTTCGGTAGTGAAAAATTAAGATATTTCACAGGGGCTTGCTCCCGGCGTTTAATAAAACTTTAATTTAAAAAATCAGATACATGTACATTAACAATAAGAAACAAGCCATGTTATAATTATTTATTTCAAATAAAATCATATACGGTAATGATAAAGCATGTCTTGTTTTATTATTACTGAAAATGATTTTCTTCAAAACAAAAACAAGTAATTATTAGACCCGGGAGCAAGCCCCTATGGCTATTATCTATCTTTGTTCTCAGTGCCCGTGTTGACAAGAATGCTATATAGAAATAACGATCGAGAAAAAATTATGAGTTGAAATAGATTTTGCGTAAATGATATTGAAAAAACTTGAAAAGTTAGTTCAAAGGTTCAATATAAGTGCGTAAAAGTTTAATGAGGTTTGACCATTAAGTCACAAATAAGCTCAGCTTAAAGGTGGCTTAATGGTAGCTGAATGAAGTTTGGACATTAAGCACCTGTAAGTTGCAGCTTAATGGTGGCTTAAAGGAATTATCTTCTTTAAGCCACCATTAAGTCACCATTCAGCTACCTTTAAGCGATTGCGTAAAAATGGTCTTTCGTCTTGCGATTTCAATTCATATTGCCGAGCGAATGGCACAGGAACAGTTGCTACCAATTTTTTTTATCGACTTTGGTCAGTCGCTGCCGAGATTCGAACTCACGACCTCACCATCACGAAGCGGGCGCTGTACCGACTGAGCTACCGTGAACGGTATAGATTGATTAGAATAAGAAGCGATATATTCTTGTACCTGGTGCTATGAAATTTAAGATCTTTGGGCTAGAAGAACAGTTGATTCTAATAGATGTACTACTTTATATTCAGTTACTAGAAGATAACACAGTAGTATAAAATTATAAAATAAGATATTTCACCTTTAACATTGACTTTAATTTCCCTCGGATTCAAAGAACAGCTGATTCTGTTACAACTCTCAAGTTGGTACCAGTACTGCTGTCCTGGGGTCAAAGGTCCTGGGTCATAATATCCCATGTAGCCTTCACCAGGATCTGTTTGATTCGCAACTTGTACCCAGCTAGAGCCTTGTTTTTGTGATAATATAAAGATTTGGTCCGGTCCTCCATTAAAGTTCGATATCCATGTAAGATTGATGAATCCAGCAGCGTAGGAATACCATGAAAAGTTCGATGGTGGCTGAGGTTTATCTTTAAATTCAAAAGAAAGAATATTATGAGAGTGCAACCAATGGAAAGAAAAAATGTTAACATATAATTGTCATCTAAAACAAAAGTCCCAAGTGCCTTAACGGTCACCTGTGTATAATAATTTAAGTAAAGCTTTGTTGCCCGTAGGTGAAGCCATAATCTACCCACCCCACTTTGTAATATTTTAACTGCATATTTTAATTTCTTATGTTCACCTATCTCTCTTGGTTTTTGATTGATTGCATATTGTTTAACGTCCATTCAGGAATTTTTGACGTATATAGAGATGTCACCATATACCGGTAAAGGGCTTCAAATGTTGACCTTTACTCGGCGCAATTGAGCAGTAACGATTTTTTTCGTGCCAACGCCTGTCGTGACAAGTGGTCTCCGTTTTGAAGGTCTCGCCTGAAGGACCCGCAACTTTTACATGAAAGTACCGAACGTACGGCGAAGGGACACTTGCTAACCATTTTTATGACTTAGGTTAGTTTCGATCGAGATTTGGAGAAGATATTCAAAGAAAAAAACCATTTTCACAACAGGTCCTCTCTCTTCTTTAAATATAAAATTTATGTATAATTTAAATATATGTAGATACACTCTTGCACCAGAATCTCTGCCCCTGGAACTATTAATACCACAAATTTAAGTAGAGGACTAAATGCCTATACTATTATGTAATCAGTTTAACTGATGTCCAGGAGTAATGAAGAAATGTTTCAAGACTGCTTTACTACTGATGTTTCTTGGCTTACCTTTCAGGGTAACAGGTACCTTGAAATTCACAATACGTATTCTCCTTACCCACGAATGCTGAATTCCAAAATTAGTAAAAATTATTCAGCAGTTCAAATGTTCAAATGTTAAACTATTGATGACACACAACGACAAACAATAACCGGATAGCAATATGTCTCCAAAATGACATATGTGATCTATAAAAATATTTGTAGACAGCCGTCTTCTCGTTAAAGATACCGAATAGGTTGGGGAAATGATAAGTATCAAGCGCAGCTAAGGTAAGGCTTCAAGAAGGAGGCGGTGAGTTATTTAAATGGGAAATTCACACTATCAGGTCTTCAAATAACTACAAAATGTAATTATTTGCTAATTTAAAATGGTGTATGCCCGCGTGGCGCAGTGGTTAGAGCGTCTGCTCTAGAGTCGCGAAGTAAGAAGTCAATCCTTACGTCGCGGGTTCGAATCCCACTGCGGGACGTGGAGACCGGTCCTTCGGATGAGACCGTATAAACCGAGGCCCCGTGTGGCAGTAGGTGCTGGCACGAAAAAGATCCCTCACTGCTCAAAAACCCTGAGTGCCGAGCATAGGACAAAATTTGTAGCCCTCCACCGGCAAGTGGTGGCGTCTCCATATGAGTGAAAAATTCTCGAGAGGGACGTTAAACAATATACAATCAATCAATCAATCAATCAATCAAATCTTACTATTTCATGTTTCCGTGATCGGGAGGTCGTGAGTTCTTATCTCAGCCGCGACTGACCCAGTCGTTAAAATGGGTAGCAACTGTTCCTTTGCCATGCGCTCGGCACTTTGAAGTGAAAGTTGCGGGTCCTTCGGATGACACCTTAAAAACCGAGGCCCCGTGTCAGCGAAAGGCGTTGGCACGATAAAGATCCCTCACTGCTCAATGGCCCTGAGTGTCGAGTAAAGGTTAAAATTTGAAACCTTTCACCAGGATACGGTGACGCGTCCATGTAAGTGAAAAATTCTCGAGAGGGATGTTAAACAATATTCAATCAATCAATCAACTATTTCATGTTATTGTGCAATAAGTTTACATATATATAAGGTATAAAGAAAATATTGAGAACAATTTTGAATACTTTTAGGGGTCCTCGACAAACCGTAACTTTCTACATATATCGAGAAAAAATCGTTTTTAGTTTCAGTTTTACATATTTTGTACAAATGTATACATTCTGTAAAATATAATGCAATTAAAATTACTTTTGTCAAACCTTGTAATTCTTTCATGCAGAAAATTCTGCCTACTTTAGAAATGTTCACATGCACAAGCGTAAAGACATATGGCATATACTGTATGCAGAGTTATTTTCGTTCCGTATTTTAAACAAAAAAAAATTGTTAAATACAACCTTCGGCGTTGATTGTAATGTTAGCAATGGCTTTGTCTTTATATATCAGCGAATAGTTTCCGAAGAATTTTGGATCGGGAATAGGAATGGTGCTGTTGATCCAGTGTTTGTAGACAATGTTATCTCTTTGTGAAACTTTAATCGATATAGGCTGAAATGCAGGTCCTGTCCAATTTAACCCTGTGTAATCGTTTAATGTAGATGCTAAAGGATTTGCAACAACAGGCACGTTCACAGAAACTGTTACACCCGGGCCACTCATGGAGCCATAGTTTGGTTTGAACAAATTTGAGTCCTCAAGGCGAGGGTCACCTAAAACATGATGAATATTACACATTAATTCTACGAATTAAATAAACCAAATATGATAAAGGAATTTTTAAATAACCATCATTATTGTGGTCTACAATGCAAATAATTCGCGTTTTATCTGAATAATGTTAAAAAGATATGTCGTTCTTAAATATTTCATGTATTTTAATGAATTTTATTTAAATACTGTTCGTTATTTCAATATCCTTCTTAAAGAGATTTTTTCTGAATATGGATCGTATGAAAGATAGAGATGATGTTACAGTAATATGGTTTTAATTTACGGTATATCCAATGGTAAAGTATACCTACAGTACACGTTGATACTGAATGTCTTATTCTTGCTTCTAAACTCGGTAGAACTCCCCTCACAGTTATAAGTGCCCGTGTCAGAACATTGGGCGGATTCTTTTATCCATGTATACATGGAGTTCAAATGGCTATTCCAAGTCAGTGTGTCACCATTAAGTTTTCTAAGAATGACGTCTGGGGTGGGATTTCCTCCAACAGAACATGAAACGCGCAGAAAGTTTCTTTCATGAACAGTTGATTCATTTATGTATACCACTGGATCTGATAAATCTGAAAACGGTCAAACACCGTTAATGATTCATTATTTAAACAGAAAGATAATCCATTTTCACTTATTGGAATTAGTTCTTTTGTGCATGTCAGCAACAATGCTGAAATTATTTGTTAAACCACATATTATAAAAATATATCAAATAAAATGAAATCTTTATAAAAACAAATAGCAACATGAAAAGCACTGAGTAATCAATTATATCATAATTATTTTTTTTTCAAATTTTAAATCGTCCTATAACTACAAAACAATTATTTGGAAGGACAAAATGATTTTATTAACACGATTTTTGTATTGAGTTTCAAATTTATAAACATAGTATGTTATACATAATTTAAATAAAACATTTTTTTGAAGTAAAAGGTCTATATACATGTAATAAATAACTTTTGGCATTTCAAAATTAAACTCTGAATCGAGAATTCGTTTTCAGCAATTTATTCCTAATTCAAAATACAAATTCAGCACATTAGATAAATTATTCTTGTTTAAGTAGAATTTACAAAGTCATTGAGAAAGTTCTATATAAGTATAATGAGAATGAAAATTATATATTTTTAAAGGGACACAGAGACATTTTCAATTGATTTTTGAAAAAAAAAAACAATTTGAATGTTTGTAATTCAAAACTTAGGCAATTCTAATGATCAGCAAAATTTTGCTGATTTACAAAGGAGATACAGAACTAAAAATTTTTCATAATGTAAAAATTTTCGTTTTCATATAGAGAATATCATATTTATAACAAAACGATTACAAGCTGTATAATTGTATATATAATTAACTTTTTTATTGAAAATATTAGTATACTAGTATTTTACACCTATGTAAACAAAAACTAAGGCATGAGCCCTGTTTACATAACAAAGGTTTGGAGTTCTAAACGTGTCTTGTATTTCGGCAACAGAAATTCAATTTTTCAATCAATTTAGTTATATGTTTTTAAACATTTGAATAAGGAAAAATTAAATCTGAAAATTCTTAGCTGCAACTGTGTCAATGTCCCTTAACGTAATCCATAACTAAACAAACAGTTTAAAGAAGTAGAATCTATCAGACAAACCACTGACATTAACATACATATTGCTACTTCATTATTCACACATTGAATTGCCTACAGTTTTCTTTTTCGTTTGAACAATCTTAACAAGAGGCCCATGGGCCACATCGCTCACCTGAGAAGCTTTGGCCATTCTGTTCTTTACCAGATTTCCCCCTTGTAATACATATTGTGATGCCACCCTTCCCACTTATCATAATTTAAACAATTTGAAATCTACACTACCCAAGTATGCTTCCAAATAAGTTTCAGCTTTGATTTTCAGATTTTTTCTATATATTTCTATGGCCCCACCCAACCCCCAGGGGTCATGATTTGAACAATTTAGAATCTACACTACCCCAGGATGCTTCCAAATAAGTTTCAGCTTCTCTGGCCCAGTGGTTCTTGAGAAGAAGATTTTCAAAGATTTTTCCTATATATTTCAATGTAAAACTTTGATTACCCATTGTGGCCCGGCCCTACCCCCGGGGGTCATGGTTTGAACAATTTAGAATCTACACTACCCTAGAATGCTTCCACATAAGTTTCAGCTTTTCTGACCCAGTGGTTCTTGAGAAGAAGATTTTCAAAGATTTTTCCTAGATATATTTCTATGAAAAACACTGATTCCCCATTGTGGCCCCGTCCTACCCCCGGGGGTCATGATTTGAACAATTTAGAATCTACACTACCCCCGGTTGCTTCCACATAAGTTTCAGCTTTTCTGGCTCAGTGGTTCTTGAGAAGAAGATTTTCAAAGATTTTTCCTATATATTTCTATGTAAAACATTGATTCCCCATTGTGGGCCCGCCCTACCCCCGGGGGTCATGATTTGAACAATTTAGAATCTAAACTACCCCAGGATGCTTCCACATAAGTTTCAGCTTTACTGGCCCAGTGGTTCTTGAGAAGAAGATTTTTTAATGACCCAACCCTATTTTTGTCTTTTCCTGATTATCTCCCTTTGCGAGGGGATATGTCCCTTCATTTTAAAATTAAAATTCCCCTTCACCCAAGGATGCTTTGTACCAAGTTTGGTCAAAATTGGCCCAGTGGTTCTTGAGAAGAAGTCGAAAATGTGAAAAGTTTACAGACGGACGGACGGACAGACGGACAGACAGACAGACGGACGACGGACAAAATGTGATCAGAAAAGCTCACTTGAGCCTTCGGCTCAGGTGAGCTAATTAAAAGCACACGGCTAATACGACTGTAGGACAGGGAATACTTACATCTCTATGGCACATGATTCTACCATTGATAGTAATTTTCGCACAGCACCGAGTTCGTATTGTTTCAATTGACTTTGAGACTTGATAACTATTTTTCATTTATCGATCTCCATATTCCACAGTAGAGTAATTATCAGCACATATAGCTGAGTTATAGAAATTATAATTAAGAGTCTTAAGACATATTCATTACTACGTCCAGAATGTTGTTGTTACTTTCAAGGTTTTTTATTTTTCATCAAATATTTAAAACTAGTAATTTATGATAAGGTTGCCACAAGAACAGCTCACCAACATATGAGTGCATAAGATACAAAAACAAAGATTAGTTATCATAATTATAATACTGAGTATTCGGTCAATATATACTGAAAGGAAAAAGAAACGCAGGGTAAACTTTTGAGGTGAAAAAAATTTGTTTTTCTTAAAATATGTTGTAGTTACTGATTCTGTTGGTAAAGATTATTATGTCTTCCGTCTCCAACGGAAGACCTTCTTGTTATTCTTCGGTTTCTTTTTCCCTATTATTATTATTTTTTTTCCAACCGATTTTGTGCACGCGATTTCTCAGAAACGGCTCGGGCGATTTACATGAAATTTACATATGCAATAGAACATTAATCGATCTTGATAGGTTTTTAAGCCTTTAATGACGTCACTTCCGGTCGTGAGATATGGAAAATTTTCTGATTTTAAATTGCAATTTTGTCTGAACTTAGTAGCAAAAACTGCTTAAGATATGATCTGAAGATTAATTGGAGATGATAGTTCATGATTTATAGCGTTGCAGAATCACCTTTTCCTGCGTTGTCAATATTTCCGGCCGCTACCGGAAGCGAATTTAAAAAAACGCAATTTTTTATCTTTAGTTTTTTAATATTTTTGTTCTTGATTTAAATAGAGATCCTTTTGCAGAAGCGAAATATGTAATTTGTTTGAAAATCGAAAAAGCCGATCTCGAGATATTTGCATTTGAAAACGCGAAGCGGCGATTCCAATGGCTAAATGGTTAGCGTGTTGGATTGTCAAGCGGACGACCCGGGTTCGATCCCCCGTGTGAACAAAAAAAATTATCATAATTTTTCTGCTCGATTTTTCGATATTTTTTAATTTTAGACCATTTGGAACAATATATTATAAACTTTTAAGCATATCTTGCGTAATGTGGGGTCACAAGGGGCCAAAATGTCAAATCTTTGACGCTTTATATCTCGAAAAGGGGTAATATTTTGATAAGCCATATTGAACAAAAGATGGCCAGATCAATGTCCTAAACAATATGCATACTTTGAAGTTTTGTAAAACGGCCCCATTAAGGACTTGTAGGAGTGGCCCCTAAATTTTTCAATTAAGCATATCTCCACAGAAAATAGAAATCTCTGAATAAGTGTTGAACAAAAAATCTTCAAAATCACAAGACCTTTCATTTGATATCAAGAAAAAGGGGCTGACCCTTCAAATTAGGGGCTCAGAGGGGCCAAACGTCTTTTATCTATAACTCTCTAATGATGAATATTTTGTTTTACATTACTGAAGCAAAAGTGTTTATATCAACAATTTGCAACAATATATGATACAATTTTGATCATATGTTACGTAATTAGGGGTCACAAGGGGCCAGAATGTCAAATCTTTGACGCTTTATATCTCGAAAAGGGGGAATATTTTGATAGGCAATACTGAACAAAAAATTGTCAGAATAATGTTCTGAATAATATGCATACTTTTAATTTTTGTAAATCGGTCCAATTAAGGACTTGTAGAGGTTGCCCCTAAATATTTATATGAAGCAAATCTACACAAAGAAAAGAAATCTCTGGATAGGTGTTGAAGAAAAAGTCTTTGAAATTCCAAGAACTTTCATTTGATATCAAGAAAAAGGGGCTGACTCCTTAAATTAGGGGCTTAGAGGGGTCAAAAGTCTTTCATCTTCAACTCATTCATGATCAATATTTTTTAATAAGTATCCATTATGAGAGGCAAAAATATTCATCTTAACCATTTGCAACAATATATTATAAAATTTTGATCATATATTACGTAATAAGTGGTTGCAAGGGGCCATAATCCAATATTTTTTATGCTTTATGTCTCAAAAAGAGGGAGTATTTTTATAAGCTATATATTGAACAAAAGATGTTCAGAATGTCGTGATGAAATACAGAACCTTTAAAATTATTGAAGGAAAACTTAATGTCCCTCTCTTTTAACGAATATCTCAGTCAAAATCACATCTCATCTTATCGAGAAATTCAACGGAAGACCTACTCGTTGCTCGCAACGAGATCTAATCTAGTTATTCTTTTTTTCTTCTGCTTCCTTGACCCCAACTTTGAGGCCTCATATCTCACTCATTTCTCAACAGATTTCGCTCAAATTTTCAGAGGTTATAGACGTTTTTAAATTTTATCAGAATGTTGACTAAAATGTCAAAAAGTCACTTCCGGTTTTGAGTTATTTCCCTTTAAACGAAAATGTATAGGCTTTCGTTTCCAGACAAAGGCTCAGAGACGGCTAAAGCTGGAGCAGTAATTCTACTGATTTTAGATAATAGAAGGATTGAAGTTGTGCACACCGGTTTTTGTTTTTCGATTTCTCTATTCAAAATGGCGCTATATAGGGGTCAAAAATTAGAACCAAAAATTACTCATATTTTGCCTTTTATCTTCTTAATTAATAATATTTTGCTAAAATATATTGAACATAATTTGTGCAGAATGAGTAGATCTTTCAAATGATAAGTCGGAAAAAGGGCTGACCCCTAAATTAAGGGATCTAGAGGGGCCAAAGGTTTTTCCAGATATCTCAAAAAGCATTGAGAATTTGTTATACATCAAAGAAGCAAAGTTGTTGAAAATGTCAAGCTTAATCTAATGAAGTTGTCAAAATACGTCCAGCGTCGTCACTTCCGGCCAAACCGGAAGTAGTTGGAAAACGCGTATTTTTGCCGTTTTTGACTAGTTTTTGGGTAACATATGTCTCTTGGAGTTTAAAAATTAATTATCTGTGCATCGTCGTCACTTCCGGAAGTAGCAAAAAATTGCTTATTTTTCCTTAAATTAACATAGCTGTAAATGATTCAAAGCATTTTTGGGCGTTATTTCTCATTTTTGTTAAAAATGAAAGCTACTTCTGGTCAAACAGGACGGAAGACCTACTCGTTGCTTTGTAACGAGCTTTGCTCTAGTTTTCATATCTAACTTTTCAAATCATCTTTAAAAAAGATATAACCGAATTCCCATTTCATTTTGTCTAATAATTCATGAGTTATTGAAGCTCAAATGACGATACCCCCCAAAAGGGAAAATCGAAAACTCTTATTTTCTTCAATGTCTCTCCCGTGCATCTGTCAGAGCCTTATTTCTCCTTTGCATGGAATTTCATCAGAGTGTTTATCTTTCAAACCCTGGCTATATTTGGCATGGGTAACCACGCAAAAAAAAAAATAAGTCAAACGGCGCGCACATGCACCAGTGAGAGGAATGAACAGTTAGTTGACTGGCTCAAAAACCAAATTGCGGAATCGTTTTATTTCAAATTTCGTATGCAAGTAATGATTATAATCGTCTACTGTATAAATGGCTGTTTTTGCGGAAGTAAGATGGCGATTAAAGAGATGGCAGGACAAATAACCCGCTCGTAACATGGCTCTGTTTCGCGTTAAAGTCATCGTCACGGTTGATTGAAAACCATTCCAGACCCTCTCTGACAACGGGTAACAAGTTTTATGGCGGAAAATTTACAAGAAACTGCTTAGTAAACCGTTGTTGCCTTTTTTTATTAATCAGGCAATTCGAAAACAAGACCCCATTGAACCTCCGTAAACTGAGCCAAGATTGCAAGAAATTCATAATGTCTCTAAATATTGAAAAACGATGTGCATAACTTATGTGAATTAAATAATGCAACAAGATTTATTGACAAACTCGTCGTTATCAAATTGTACATGTTTTGAGCTTTTTAGCGTTTTCCCTACGTGAGGTCATAAATTTTAAGGTTGATTAATTTTGAATACTGATTTTCTCTTCTGACCAATTTTCGTAATTTAAGTTATGCAGTCAATTTTTTTCGAACATTATGCTACCCTGGGTTTCTTTTTCCTTTCAGTATATATATGTTATGCATTCATTGAATCTAAGGCTTTTATTGGTCGGACACCTTACTATAACTAGTTTATTAGAAACGTTTTGTACTCTTATGCAATGTATTCAAAAGTTTTTAGAATGGAAAAATATTTTTTTTAATTTGATATCTTCATATTCCGACAAATTTTCATCATTAAGAAACAATACTAAAGTAGTTAATTAAATTATATGTCGAACCGATATACCTCAATGAAGCAGAAAATAGAGTTTAAAGTCAACGTCAAATATATTATATAGTAGATAATATGACTTCAACTTTTTTTTATCATCATTGTTCCCTTTTTGTACATGGAAAAATTCAACATGTCCCTCCTATTACAGCGAAAGGTTAACGAACAGTGTTGAAGATCAAGATCAAAAATCCATAAAACAATACAGAAAAGGAGCAGAGGTAACTTCTCCAAAAGGATTCGGATTGCAAGAGCAAATTCTGAGTACTATTACTTATTCATGGAGTAAGGTTACCGACAAGTTTTGACACAATATCCCTTTCTGTATTGAACACCCTCGCATTTTTAGTCATCAAGCTATATATAGTATATATGCAAAACTCCAAAATCCGATAGTCACGCCAAATTCCGATGGTCTGCACCAAGCCCTGATAGTTTGTTGCGGTATGGACGATAAAGCCCTATGGCAGAGCCATAGTTTGATGTTTCATTTCCTATGATACGCGTTCCGCTAAAGTGCAATGGTATGGCACGCCAAAGTGTGATGGTACGGTGAATCAATCAACGTTTTTGACGTCAAAATAATTCGATGTCTATCTTTGACGCCATTTGGCCTGCGTCCAAATGCCACATTTTCTGAATTTGTCCTCACATACAGTTTTACAAATTTTCCTTATTTTTTGCTCCTTCCAGAGATATTGGATAGGTCCTCACACACCACTCGACTCATAACGGCTAGTCATTGCTTCGTACCAACCCAAGAAATACTCACACACTTGTCAAAAGGAGTGATTAGGTTTAGTCTTACACCCACCCACTTTATCTAGGCTACCATCACACTTTGGTGTCGCATCGCACTTTAATCCTACATGAATATATAGCCAAAAATGAGTAAGGATCTATTGGAGATTTGGATGACCTTAATTCACATTGTGTAAGTTGGCAGCGATAATCTTTCAAAAAAGTTTTACTATGAAATTGAAACTCACAAAATAGGGAGCTTGTCAGATTTAATAGAAATTAACCCCTCTAAAAATCTTTATTTTCTACAATGTTCAAGTAAAAAAAACCATTGTTACTTTCGATGTTATGACAAACTGCTCTCAAAGTATCACAAATGTCGATTTAACCACAGTAAAAAAACTGTGTTTTGTTATGAAAATGTCTCCAGAGTATCACTTAGTAATTCGTAATGATATAATTGCGTATTGGAAGTTTTGAAAGAGTTTTGCAATTCAAAATTATATTCAAATCGTAAATTCTCTCTAAGAAGCATTTATAGAATTTAGACTTACTATATACAGAGAAATTTTTGTCCCCGTTTTATTTTCGCCCCTTTCGCTCTACCCTCATTTTGGCGAATTTAAAAAGGGGCGAATTCTAAGAATACAGTTAAATTTCTTAAACAAAAATATGACAGGGCGAATGAAAAACGGGGCAAATTTTTTTACAAGTGTGATACGGCGTAAATAAAACAGGGCGAAAGATAAGCATTTATACATGGATGTGTATTTAAGTAGGGAATAATGATTAAATATAGTGCTCAATAATCCCCAAAAATACGATTGATTATATATTGTTTACTCTATATTCTATAACAGCATTGCATTGCAGCATTTGCGTGTGTGCTACCTATTGGCTTGCTCATAAAGCAATGAATGATGCACCATGTCACAACAAGTATAATTATGTATGCAAAAAATGAAAATAAAAAAATCACATCAGCACTCGATACCTAGATCAAACTATTATTGGAGCATACAAATATGGAAATTTAGGAAAAGCAAAAGTATAAAAAGACCAATCATATTCGTTAATGTATTGAGTAATATTTTGTAGTCGAATTAAATAAAGATAAATAGCCTCATGCATAGCCGCAATAAGTCACATTTTTTCGGTATAACGTACTAGAATGAGAGGCAGAGAGAAAACTTATAACATATATACATGTAGCTATTATCCCCATTATTTTTTTAAGGCTGGAAACTGGTTGTACGCTATTGTTTTATCCCGTAAATTACGCACTTTAATGTTAATTCAATGCGTATAATGTCAATGTAAAAGTATATTGAAAGACTGTTTAATTTTAATGTTTTTCGACATGAAAATGTTGCCCGAGCACTTTTCATATTTTCTTGCTTCTTAGAAAATATTGCAGTATATTTACATTCAGTGTAATTTTCCTTATGAAATCCTTTTGAAATCCACGACGTTCAAATCTCTATAACACACGCGAAACCTTGTCACCGCGCGTTAGAATATACAGTAGGAACTATATGTATTTTCAATACTTTATGAACACCAAAATGTACATTGTTTGACACAATTTAATTTTTAAAAATTAACCCTGTTGATTTATCGTAATAATACAAAAAACGTGCATTTAAAATTAATTTGTCACTTTTTCCCCTCGCAATGTTTGTTTGCGTTATTTAACTTTACGACGTCACAAACGTCACAAACTGCTCTTACGTCTATCAAGCACACCAGTTTTGAAGGGCGCTAATTTCACATCAAAGATTACCGAAATAAACATTTATGAAGAGGAATAATTAAAGAATGTAAATATAAGTATTGAATTCATATTTTGAGATGTCTTCGGTCCTATAACACACCTAGCCGTACCGACAAATTGAATACCGCGCGTTAGCGAAGACATCTCAAAATATGAATTCAATGCTTAAATGAAGGCTTACTTTTTTCTTCAAATTTTAGACATGTCACGTGTCACATATCAGAGACGCAATGTATACATTTACATATGCTAATTATGGGATCCCATTCTTCAAACATAATGTTTTCAAATCAAAACGATATCAACCTAAATTCATTTTACTCGGATATTTTAAGGCATAATTTCTAAGGATGTCCTTGACCTTGTTATGTTACACTTGGTTCGACAGCAGAAGTAGAAAGACAGACAAAGAACACATTAACGTCGCATTCGTTTTTTTCTGTTCTGCAATCAATTGAAATGTAAAATTACAAGCTTTCCTGAAAAAAAGTAACAGATCATTAGACAATGGAACAAATTAAAAAGAAGCATGGTCTGGTACTGTAAAATACAAAAATGTGCTTTCTGAACAATATTCACTTGCATGACCTTCCTATAACATCTGTGATAATTTAAGTTCCCCTTACCAAAATACCTTCCAAATATTTAATTTTTTAAAAATAACTTTCAGCCTTAGAAACCGACTACACTCAACCGGATGTTGTTGTGTACGCTGCTGTTGACAAGAGTGTCCTCAAGAAGAACAGGCAACAGGATGACGTAGTGAAGAGTGACGTCATCAAGGATCAAAATGGTGAATTTTCTATTTCATCATTTTCTCTCTCTCTCTCTCTCTCTTTCTCTCTCTCTCTCTCTCTCTCTCTCTCTCTCTCTCTCTCTCTCTCTCTCTCTCTCTCTCTCTCTCTCTCTCTCTCTCAGAATTCTCTCAGTTAAATCATCATGTTTTCATAAATTTATAAATGGTGAGTTGTCTATTTCATCAACCTCTCTCTCTTTCTCTCTCCTCTCACTCCTTCCCTCTTCCTCTTCAAAGGATTCATCAAATATATTTTATTGCAAGTTCCTCTTGCCCTCAAGTTTTTTTTCAAACACAGTGAGAACCCACTCCCCTTCAAAGTCCCTCTCATCTCATCATATGACAAATAAGCCTTGTCTGGGAACATGTTTACAAGATTAATTTATTTTTTCTGTGAAAATATTTATTTTAGAGATGTAGTCGAGTGAATAAGATTCTGTCCATGACTACTCTGAGTTATTACTTCGATTCACAATTAAATAATGTTATTTGAATGAAATTTATTAGAAATGAAAAACCCACAGCAACCCGCGAAATTACAGCGTTTCATGTTCAACAAGAATTAACTGTTTTATTTTTTAATAGATAAAACTTCTTCACAATAAAATATTTCTTTGTTTTAGTTGAAAACGACACAGTTTATTCAGAAGTGATCAAACCTTCCAGAAGACAAAAGCAAACAAGTAAAGAGAACGGACAGAAAAATGGCGAGAAGAAGGAAATTAAAGGAAAGAAAGAGGGTGCAGGAGGATCAAACAGGGATGAGAATACACGTGAAGTGGTACATACTGCTTATTGATATTCATTGCTGTGATATTTATAGCTAGTAGGCAGTATATCTTTAGAATATTTTTAAAATTGATATTTTTTTTGTTTTAAAGAATGAGGATGGTTTAGTATACATTGATGTAGAATTTACAAACAAGGGCTTCGAGTCGGACAAAAGGGGGAAACCAGTCGTACACGGAGAAGAAGAGAGAACAGAGTACACGTTCGTGGATTTTTCCAAGAAAGCGCCTCCTGTGGAGGAACCACAGGATGATGCCGAGTAAAAACCTGTATGGATAAGACTGACAAATATGGCTTCAAATAAGACCATTTATTGTTTTTTAATAACGTTCATTTTTTTGAAACCATTTTTGAGGTTCTTTTTTGTGTTTCCTATTTTTCAAACATCTTTTTTTTAGTTAATATTTTAGGTATGATGTTGTTTATTCAAAAGAAAAAAAACAATTCAAGAACTTATGTACATATTTCTGAGCAGTCTCAGAAGCAGAATTTTTAGAAAATAACATAGATCATCTCAGGATAACAGGTATAATTCGGCCTCATTCCTTACAATTAATTCTCTATGCTTTAAAAATAAGAGAACACTTGCATAATCGCGAACGCACCATCAAAAAAAATTATTTTCGCTTTCAAAACTTGTTTAAAATGTATTTGATATAAAAATAAATGTTACTTGCAGTATAAGAAATGATAAACAGCTACAATGATAGCTTAGATAGAGGTTTTGTAACAACTTGGAAATCCTCTGTTGAACACTAACTAACCACCTTTGGTAATCTTTTGTCTTCTTGCAAACATATCATTGAAGGACTTTGTCATAACAAAAACCATTTGTCAAATCCCTTTATACTCGGAAAGTTTGCATATTAGATTGCCTGTTTGGCAAATATTCAATTAAAAAAGCAAAAAGCTTATGGTGGTTAGCAAATAAGTATATCGTATTTAAGAAATTGAAAGAAAGAAACAACTAATGCAGACACATTTCTTTTATTTTTTCAGATATTTTAGTTTAAAATGTTCCATGCCTTCAAATTGACTGGTTTTAGAAATATGGAGCTACATAGAGTAGCTACGCTAGATTAATGTTAGAATATTAATTGTTATCGTAATCTGTTTTAATGGTGTAAATATAGGCTAGAAACAAAGCTGTTATGATCTTGAGCACAGCTGAAGTTTACATAATCCTTGATAATTACTATCTGTACGTGAACGCAAGTATTTAATATGTATATACACTATATGAAAAGACACTTTAAACTTTATTTCAATGAAAATTCTGTTTTGTTCCTTTGTATTAGAATTTCCCTATTGAGAACCAGGTTCATATCATTTTTTTAATATACATACCTTTGGTATGACTGGAATCCGTAATAATGTCATTTTTTATTTCATTGAAAATTTTCGTTTACTGTAAAAGTACTTTTTTCCGCGTGGTATTAATTTACACTATGTACGCGGTCACAAATTTTCCGCGGAAATTTGTCCAAGCGTACTTAATATAAATGTAAGACATATAGTGACAGTCAAGAAAATCCGCGTAATTTCCTACCCGCGGATTAAACAGAAATTGAGATTCCGCGGAATTATGACCCCGCAGAAAAAAGTACGTCTACAGTACCTTAATAACATATGTATAATTTTTTCGTTTGTCTAGATTTTGAAATTTGAAAACGCTCAAAACTTTATTTTTATGAAAATTATGTTGTTCCTTTGTATTATATTTTCCCACTAGAGCACCAAGTTTATATCAATTTTATTGAATATGCACATTACCTGAGGCCATAATAATGTCATTTTTTATTAACTCACCTGAGCCGTAGACTCAAGTAAGCTTTTCTGATCAAATTTTGTCCGTCGTCTGTTCGTCCATTCGGCTGTCCATCTGTAATTTTTTTTTCACATTTTCGACTTCTTCTCAAGAACCACTTTGCCAATTTTAACTTTACTTGGTACAAAGCATCCTTAGTTGAAGGGAAAATGAAATTGTTAAAATAAAGGGCCATGTCCTCTCACAAGGGGAGATAATAAAGATAAGACAAAAAAAGGGTGGGGTCATTAAAAAATATTCTTCTCAAGAGCAACTTGGTCAGAAAAGCTGAAACTTTTGAGAAATCCTTCTGGGATAGCGTAGATTCTAAATTGTTGAAATCATGACCCCGGAGGTTGGGCTAGGCCACAATAAAGAAGTTTTACATAGAAGTATATATAAAATAATCTTTAAAAATCTTTTTCTAAAGAACCAATGGACCAGAGAAGCTGAAACCTATGGGGAAGTATCCTGGGATAGTGTAAATTCTAAATTTTTCAAATCATGATCTGCGGGGGTTGAACGGGGCCACTATAGGGAATCAAAATTTTACGTAGAAATAATTTAATTTTAGTTGTAACACGTCATTTGATTGGATAAAAGATTTTATCCATTTCGTATAACATAACTTGCCTACGTCACAATGTGTTACGTCATAAACGTATTACTCCGCTTGACGTTACTTTTAAAATAATGCTCAATTTGAAGCCTTTTTCCGGAGGAAATAGTGTCTCATTGTTTACACTGAAATTAAATTATAAGGAATGAAGCTTTTTTCCCACTTATGTTATCCGATATAACAAAACCTTGGGTAGTTAACGCTTTCTTATAAACCGCTTCTCGGTTTATAAAGCGTAAACTGCCCCAAGTTATGTTATATCGGATAACATAAGTTGAAATAAGCTTCATTCCTTAAATAAATAGGAAAAAATCTTTAAAAATCTTCTTCTAAATAACCACTGTTCCAGAAAAGTTGAAAATTATGTGGAAGCATCCTGGGATAGTTTATATTCTAAATTGTACAAATCATGACCCCCGGGGGTTGGGCGGGGCCACAATAGGGAATCAAAGTTTTATATAGAAATATTAACATATCAATGTTTAAATCTTCCTCTCAAGAACCACTTTGCCAGAAAAGTTGAAAATTATGTGGAAGCATCCTGGAGTAGTATAGATTCTAAATTGTTCAAATCATAACTCTAGGGGTGAGGCGGGGGCACTGTAGGGAATCAAAGTTTTACATAAAAATATAAAGGAAAAAATCTGTAAAAATATTCTTATCAAGAACCACTTGGCCAGAAAAGTTGAAAATTATGTGGAAGCATCCTTGAGTAGTATAAATTCTAAATTTTTTAAATCATGACTCTTGGGGTTGAGCGGGGCCTCTAAAGGAAATAAAAGTTTTACATAGAAATATATAGGGTGGAATCTTTACAAAATCTTCTTCAAAATAACCACTGGGCCAGAAAAGTTGAAAATTATGAGGAAGCATCCTTGGATAGTTCACATTCTGAACTGTACAAATCATGACCTCCGGGGGTTTGGCGGGGCCACAATAGGGAATCAAAGTTTTACATTGAAATATATATACATAAAAACTCTAAAAATCTTCTTCTCAAGAACCACTGTGCCAAAAAAGATGAAAACTATGTGGAGCATCCTGGTGTAGTATTGATTCTAAATTGTTCAAATCATGACCCCCGGTGGGTTGGGTGGGGCCACTATTGGGAATCAAAGTTTTTCATCTAACTATATAGAAAATCTTCTTCTAAAGAACCACTGGGCCAGAAAAGCTGAAAATTATGAGGAAGCATCCTTGGATAGTTCATATCCTGAACTGTACAAATCATGACCTCCGGGGGTTTGGCGGGGCCACAATAGGAAATCAAAGTTTTACATTGAAATATATATACATAAAAACTCTAAAAATCTTCTTCTCAAGAACCACTGTGCCAAAAAAAAGATGAAAACTATGTGGAGCATCCTGGTGTAGTATTGATTCTAAATTGTTCAAATCATGACCCCCGGTGGGTTGGGTGGGGCCACTATTGGGAATCAAAGTTTTTCATCTAACTATATAGAAAATCTTCTTCTAAAGAACCACTGGGCCAGAAAAGCTGAAAATATGAGGAAGCATCCTTGGATAGTTCATATCCTGAACTGTACAAATCATGACCTCCGGGGGTTTGGCAGGGCCACAATAGGGAATCAAAGTTTTACATTGAAATATATATACAGAAAAACTCTAAAAATCTTCTTCTAAAGAACCACTGTGCCAGAAAAGATGAAAACTATGTGGAGCATCCTGGTGTAGTATTGATTCTAAATTGTTCAAATCATGACCCCCGGTGGGTTGGGGGGGACACTATAGGGAATCAAAGTTTAACATCTAACTATATAGAAAATCTTCTTCTAAAGAACCACTGGGCCAGAAAAGCTGAAAATTATGTGGAAGTATCCTAGCGTAATACAGATTCTAAATTGTTCAAAACGTGACCCCCTGGGGTTTTTTGGGGCCCAAATAAGTTTCACATAGAAATTTATTGTAAAAATCTTTAAAAATCTTCCTCTCAAGAACCATTGTGCCAGAACAGATGAAAATTATGTGGAAGCATCCTAGAGTAGTATAAATAGATTCAAAATTGTTCAAATCATGTCTCTAGGGCTTGAGTGGGGCCACTATAGGGAATCAAGGTTTTACATAGAAATATATAGGTAAAATCTTTACAAATTTCTCCCCAAGAACCACTTGGCCAAAAATGCTGAAACTTTTGGGGTAGTGTAGATTTTAGATTGTGCAAATTATGACCGTTGGTGTACGATGGGTCACAATAGGTATTACAAGGGGTAAATCTGGTTTAGAATAGCATGGTCACATGTTCTCAGGTGAGCGATGTGCCCCAAGGGCCTCTTGTTTAATTGAAATTGACCATTTATTTTAATTATAAATGTATAATGCTTCGTTTGTCTATATTTTGAAATTGTTTCTATTTTATATATGCATTTTGTTTCTTGCATGAAAGTGCAATTAGATTTCATTTGATCTTATACAGTCGTTTTTTATACGCTTTTATATGCTGGAATTCTCATATTTACCAATTATATCCTTTTAAACATTTAGCTATTTCTATATTCTTACAATTTTCTGGTTAAAAACTCGACATGAGAAATCGGAAGACCTTATGCGGACTTGAAGTCGACATTTAGACTATACACACTATACACACTTTTAGTTTGAAATTAATATCTTTGTTCATATATTGACTCCATGTCTCCCAACGAAAAAAAAATCAGAAATCGACACATCTATTTCATATCTTAAAAATTACATTAAAATACTTTTTGTAAATTAACAATAAATTTGTATGTTAAACTTAACGAATTCGAGATATCAATCATTATCCCTCCTTGCTCATGTAGCAATGTGTTTACATGTAACACTTGCACATAGAATTTATATCTCTCAAAGAAGCATACAAAGATAACGAACATTGCCCAAGATCAAAGGTCCATAAAGCAATACAGAATAGGAGCATAGCATACACGAACCTTCAATACATCAAAGGTGGGATCAGTTGAATGGAGGAATGAGAATCCCCTGCCGACCGGTCACAACCACAGTGTGCTCCATGTCATGATCGTAAAATAATGGAAAAATGTAGTCATTAATTCAGTGTTTAAATCATGGACTAACAATTTGTATGAAAAACGGCAGTCACCATTTTACTCAATGATAAATTGTATTTGCAGATAAGGTCATTGTATCGTCCATAGAACTTACAAAAATGATGAGTTTCAACAAGACTGCTGACATTCTAGTTTTATCAACTTCTTTCTTGATAATTTACCTCATTTTAGTTATTGTGCATACGTGGAGCAGGCGTTTACGTATCGAATCAACTGATATGTATAAAGTGTGTATGCAGGCTATTAAGGTACACTGCAGCATAAGTAAGGAAAAATGATGACAGAAAAGTCATCAAGATTATGAAAGAGCTTTTGTTGTTAGGTTATCATTAACGTTCTTTCAAGTAAAATATTAAGTATGAAACAGATGTGTCAGACTATGTGGTACCTTTCATCTCTTGCTCAGCGGGATATATCGTATTGACATAAGAATGGGAAGTACCATTGCTAAATGACGACATGTGATTGATATATTTAAATGTCGAAGTGCAGTACACGACAAGTGTTTTTGTCTTTTCATGCATAAGATCTTTTACAAATTCTGCTTCATATAAATACAGAAATAGGTCTTGTAATATCCAGGCGCAATTGATCTTATATGCAAAAATAAACAGCATATATACATGAATAATGAAATATCCAATACATTGTGTAAATAGATAACATACATAAATAACATAAATAATAAACATAATTAAATATCATAATTTGATAACTCTATATATAGCATTTTCCCAAGTCAAGAGTTTTGATCCGATCAGCTCCACATAAACCGTTGACCGAATATACCAAGCTTGACGGAGCTAGAAATGCGTTCTCTGATTGAGCTCATACAAATTGCATGAACCAGTTAAAAACATTGTTTCAATTAACCTCAAACTAAATCGTAAACAGAAACAACAAGCCAGTTTAAGTCCCAACGAAAACGTCTTTACCATTGAATAACAAAGTTTTAGGATTGTCTCATCTGTTTTGCTAATGCTGTTTTTTTTAATTTATTACCGATTTCTTATATCGTCTAACAGTAGAGGCCAGTAGATTTCAAAATGTGTTATCTCACTAGATGGCGCAATAATAAACTTATTCTATTAGGTCAAGGGTTTATGTGGTGCGGAGAAGATCAGAAACTCTTGACTTGGGAAGATGTATATATAGTTTCTTTGTCTAACTTCATGGATTTTTTTTATCAAATCTATCAAAAGTTCTCAAGTTTAATCATGTATTGAAAGACATTTAAATTTGTAAAACGTCAAGAAATGTATGACATCTTCCAATGAGAACGCAGGAACTTACATTAAAATTTTTGATGTCAACCACGCCCATATTGCCATCTCAATGCTATGATCAATGATATAAGAACAGAAATATGATGAAATATGTTTAAATTATTTATTACGATACGGAAGTATTATATAAAACTCTTCATGGGCAAAAACAGCAAATCATAAGGAAATTTAGCAAAAATTGAAAGCAACACGTGTAAAATTAAATAAAACTCGCCAATAACACAAAGTGGTCCATTTTGACACTTGTTGAAAAAAATATAATACAGATGTGAACAATTTTCAATTTCCTCCGATGCACAGAATTTATACCGGAATAAATGTTAAATTGAATACTTCTATATTTAAGTTTATTGGATAACAAAGTGAAATATGTTTGAATACATGTATCTGAGTCAGGTTTTATTTGAAATCTTTTGCATAACAAGAGGTAAGATTTCTTATTGATTTCAGGAAATAAGGTCCAATCAAATGTTGGAATCCAGCTGTCAAGATTTCTATACTGAAAAAAGTATTTATATAAAATGTTTTTATGGATTTCAAAATGATATTTTCCGCTTCTTAGAATATAGAAAGCTTTATTTAACCTGTATTATATGGAAAATACTATATGATATAAATATAATCCACACGATTTTAATGACAGTTATATATCCCAACTAAGGTAAGATTAATAATTTCAAATAAGATTCGTTTATATTTTATACACTTCTGTAAATCATTTAAATCAATATGAGCTGCATTTTTGAAAATTTTATTTTGCTGTAAAATTGTGTTATGATAAATTTGTATATATTTTAAACGTTTATGACCAAGTAGACTAAAATAAAGCAGAAAAAAGACTTTTAAATACAGTCAAATTACAGTTTTATATAAGAAAGAATTATTGTACAGGACGACAATAATGTAATTTTGATTTAATCGAAGCTTTAAAATAGTTCCTTCATCGCAAATATGAACAAAGAAAGTTTCTCAACGTTAATTTTTTCTGACATTGAAAAAGTTATTTACAAAGAGCTGCAACAAAAATTTCCGACATCAAAGTTGCAGCTCATATTGTGAAGTGTAAAAGGGGATATATCCGATTGAACGTTTACAAAGTATATATTTGACCAAAACTTTTAAATTTGATTTATAAGACGTTTGTATTTATCAGATTAGGGGGAAACGTAAATTCCGCTATAATAGTGGTATTTCACTATTATAGTGAAATTACGCTATATTTCCCGTCGTGGATACCCTCAATTTCATCCGATACCATGCAAGGCGTTTGAACCGCAAGTCATGGTGGGTATTGAAATGAACAAAAACTGTCATGCTTGCATGTTTTGAATTTTAATTAATTTTCTACCGTTGCGTTTCATAATGCGAGCACTTTTTTTTTAACGGAAGTTGCATTTTTAACATAGCAACCGATGATTGCAGTAGTATCTAAGCCTGTTTGAATCTCCCTTATTGTTCATTAACGTGCACAAATTGATGCTTGTTACAATTGTAAACTTGCACTGAAAAGGTTTAATGGAATTAAACAATAAAAAGATTATTTCTGTCTGCATGATTACGGGTATGGAGGCTCGTTATGGAAAACGAAAAGACACATGGCAAAAATAAAAAAAGAGTGTAATGATAAACTCGATTTCTATCCTCTTTACAAAATCAATTTATAATAAATAATCAAAAAATTACTTTTTAAAAAATAAAAACGATTCTAGAAAATATATATAATTTTTAATTTCTGCTGGTTAATTGTTTATTTCAGAAAAAAGACTCAATTTATTTTGGTGTCCGGAATATTTGACAAGAGTGCCTGTAACCTTATTTTAAACATGTTCAAATAATTATGATTGGAACAATCTTTTTAACTCTGCACAAATGAATCTTATTTAACACTTTCTAGTTAGGCACTTAGGCAAGAATGATTTAACTTTAAAA
>PRKT01001340.1:77513-96775 GCA_003671525.1 Saccostrea glomerata | reverse complement strand
TTAGTAAAAATTTTTGCTTTAACACTAGAATCTTAAATCAAACTGGTACATATTCCCTGAAATAAACATAAAATATGCCTATTCTATGTTCCTGCAGATTATAAAAACCAACGGTATTTAGACCTATGTTGAAATACTTGCTTTCCCTTACATTCCCTCTTACTTACAATGACAACTTTGAAGCAGTTTTCCTCACTAAGACACTGTTCAGCCTTTTTCTGGTAAGCGCTCTCCTTGGCTGAGCGCTGGTGGACAGTGGCCACTCGTCCCCCTATGGCATTGTTCTTGCGTTCTTCCTGGAACAATGCAGTGATCTTCACACAAACCTCATCCTGAACAATGTGCTGCATCTACAAACACAGAAAGGGATCATCTTATTTAAAAATTCTACCGTATGTTGGTGAAGCAACTGCCAAGTAAATTTTATTCACATTTATTTTTGACAACCAAAACAACTTTATTAAATAGTTGCCAACTCACCCGATTTTGTCGGGTCACATCCGATTTTTCAACCCGTAACCCGATTATTTTTTATGACCCGGCGGGTCATGTTTATCACACGATTTTTGCCGAACAACCCGAATTTCTTCCGATTTCCGTATTTGGTTCGTAAATTAGGTTGCACTTTTAACTTCCAGTTACAACCCAAGCTTAGATCTACGTAAACAATGCTGATGGATTAATTATCAGTGCAGGTGTAAACAATTAACTGGGTGTTGTTTTGACAAATCAATCTTTGAAGTCAATTAAAATGGCTTCCGATAGAAGTAGATCGTTATCAGGGCAAACAGGAACAAACTGAACCAAACACATGTCTCTGATTGAACTAAGAAAAAGAGAAACGATATTTGTGTACATATCAAGGAATCTTAGAAAAAAAAACTTTCATTCTAGATAAAATAAAGTGATCAAAGACAATGTAGGCCTAACTTCACATTTAAAACATATTGCAGTTATTAATTAATCAAGAGAGAGGAAAAATAACTTCAAAACTGAAATTGGTATACCTTCAGTTTCAAATTAAGCAGAAACTGAAAAGGCTTTTTTTTTTTTTTTTTTTTTTTAAATGCACACTTACTTCAGGTCAATACTGAAAAATGAAACCTTCAATTCTCATTTTTAGCATGTAAATTAAATCAAATTATGTATGAATTTTTTGTCATAGTAAATTAAATCCTTTTTCAATAAAAGAATTCTCAATACACAAATACTTTATATATATATATATGTATAGAATTTAATCATGGTAAATATGTCGTTAATGTCCGTACACATTATGACCAGATTTTTTACTTTCCAAATCTGGTCATGACCAGATTTTTACATGCTGGAGGTTGGCAAGCATTTGTTTATTTATTTTTCTTTGCTAAGCATGCTAACATCTAAAAACATCTACTTTTTAAGTTCTTCCGTTTCCAACGGAAGACCTTCTACTGATTCTGAAGATTAAGATTATTAAGGTCTTCCGTCTTCAGCGGAAGACCTTCTTGTTATTCTGAGGTTTCTTTTCCACTTTTATAAAGGTCTTCCGTCTTCAGCGGAAGACCTTATTGTTTTTCTTCGGTTTCTTTTTCACTTTTATTATTTTTTTTTCTTACCGATTTTGTGCACGCAATTTCTCGAAAACGGCTCAACAAAATCTTATGAAACTTTCAGGACGTATGGAACATCACTCGAACCTCATGCGTTTTCTTTCCGTTTCGATGACGTCACTTCCAGTCTAGAGATATCGTCGATTTTCTGATTTTTAAGGGTCATTTTGTCCACAATTTTCCCTAAAAACGGCTCTAGATAGAAACTTCAAACTTTGAGGCTAGGTAGAGCTATGTCTGGAGAGGTGCATCAGGTATATCAAATTTACCGGAAGTGACGCTCGTAGGCGCTGGCTATGGCCCGAAAATAGACCTATCACAAATTTCAAAATTTCTCACACCTTTTCTTCGATATCTTTTTACCTGAAAATATTTTGTGAAAACCTTAAGAACAAAAGAAGTGCAGAATTTAAAGATCTTTCAAATGATATCTCGAAAAAAGGGCTGGCCCTTAAAATAAAGGGCCTAGAGGGGCCAACAGTTTTTTTTCTTTATATCTCAAAACGTATTGAGAATTTGTAATACGTCAAAGAAGCAAAGTTGTTCAAAATGAGAAGCTTAATCTATTGAAGTCATCAGAAAACATCCAGCGTCGTCACTTCCGGCCAAACCGGAAGTAGTCAAAAAACGCGTATTTTTGCCGTTCCTGACAAGTTTTTGGGTAACAAATGTCTCTAGAAGCAAAGAAAAAATAATTTTTTCGTCCGTTGTCGTCACTTCCGGTCAAACCGGAAGTAACAAAAATTGCTTATTTTTGCATTAATTAACATAGCGTTAAAGGATTCAAACCATTTTAGGCGTTATTTCTCATTTTTGTTAAAAATTAATGCTACTCCCGGTCAAAAAGGACGGAAGACCTACTCGTTGCTTTGCAACGAGCTTTGCTCTAGTTATTCTTTTTTTTCTTACCGATTTTGTGCACGCGATTTCTCAAAAACGGCTCGATTGATTTCCATGAAACTTTCAGGACTTATTCAACATTACTTGAACCTTATGCATTTTTTTTCTGATTTGATGACGTCACTTCCGGTTTGGAGATATTGCCGATTTTATAATTTTTGAAAGGTCAGTTTGTCCGCAGACTTTCTCAATAATGGCTCAAGATAGAAACATGAAACTTTCAGGTATGATAGATCATAGTCTGCAGATATGTATAACGTATTTCATTTTAATCGGAAGTGCCGCACGTCGGCGCTCGCTAAGGCCCGAAAATAGTCGTATCGCAAATTTCAAATTTTTAACACTTTTTCTACGATATCTTTTTACCTGGAAATATTTTGTGAAAACATATCAGACAAAAGAAGCGTAGAATTCCAAGATCTTTCAAATAATATCTCGGAAAAAGGGCTAGCCCCTAAAATTAGGGGCTCAGAGGGACCAAACAATTTTTCTTTATATCTCAAAAAGTATTGAGAATTTGTAATACATCAAAGAAGCAAAGTTGTTCAAAATGTCAAGCTTTATCTACATGTAATGGTGTCGTCAAAATACGTCCAGCGACGTCACTTCCGGTCAAACCGTAAGTGCTCCAAAATTGAATATTTTTGCCGTTTATGACAGGTTTGGAGGTTACAAATGTCACTGGGAGTTTAAAACGTAATTTTCCGTCTGTCGACGTCACTTCCGGTCAAACCAGAAGTAGCCAGAAATAGCTTCTTTTGAAGGTTTTGATGCAAAATGAAAATTATAAGTTCACTGGAGACTACTGAGCTCATTGCTTTCTATGTTGACGTCACTTCCAGTACTTCCGGTCAAAACCGGACGGAAGACCTTCTCGTTGCTTTGCAACGAGCTCGGCTCTAGTTCTTCTTATTTTTTTTCCTAGACGCCAACTTTAACGCTTCATATCTTTCTCATTCCTGAACGGATTTTGTTCAATTTTTCAGAGGTTTTAGACTTTTTTAAACCCTTTTAGAATGCTGTTTCACAATTCGAAAATTACCTTCTATTAACGAGTTATTGCCCTTTGATTAAATTTTTCTCACCTCCGATTTCCAGACAAAAGCTCAGAAAAGATAATAATTGGAGCACAAAACCCTTTTAAATCGAGGAGAGGAAGCATTGAAGTTGTGCACATCGGTTTTTGTTTTTGATTTTTGCATTAAAAATGGCGCTAGAGAGGGGTCAAAATTTAGAAAGCGGAAAACAGCAAAAAATTCGACATATTTTCCTTTATATCTTAAAAACTAAAAATATTTTGTTAAGACATGTAGAACAAAAGTTGTGCATAATTGCAATGGCTTTCATGTAATGCTATTCAAAAGGGGCTGGCCTTTAATTAGGGCTCTATGGAACTTGAAAGTTTTTGCTTTATAACTCAAAAACGGTAATTATTTCGATCTAGATCTTAGGAACAAAATTGTTATTTTACACCTTTTTGATCTGATGAAAATGCTGTTTTGTTCGATTATGCCGGGAATATTGCGTAAGCAGGCAAGGTAAACAGGTAGCGTTTTTCCGATTACATTCACCTTGTTTGTTAACAATTATATAACATGCCTCCCTCGATAGCGCGGGGCAAAGTCGGTCACCGGGAATCAATCGGCGGGTAATCCAGCGACCCACAGTTATACACAAATAAAAACACAGAATGGAAAAATTCATTTTTTTAATATATGAAATTGTACCTTAATACTATCTCTTTCCTATGAAAATATTATTTTGTTTGAGTCTTACGTATTATAGGAAAGAAAGCTAGACAGTTCTCATCTTGCTATTGAAGGAAAACTCTGTAGTCTTTATGCGCAGAATTGAAGTAAACTTGCCGTAAGTAATAAATATTTCACAATGCTGTATCATATCTCTTTTATTTAATTAGGTTCTAAACGTGTTCTTTGGTTCCCGTTCAGAGTATTCAATGGCATCATTTTCCTTTAATTAATCAAGATCTTTCCAAGAGAGAGAGTTTTAGAAAAAAAAGCACGAGTATCTTTTCTTCGTTAAAATATGAACACAAACAATATGAACGAAAACAATACACGCCCGGATCTCATAAAAAGAACTTTCAAAGAGTCAAATAAAAATTATTTACTGCGCAATTCTCACATTCACCTGGAACTCAGATTTTAAGTGTGTTGACCATTGCGTAATCTTGCTATTACGCGCGTCCAAGAAAATCTAAAGAGACACGCCGCGGCGAACCTTTGACCCCGCAGTCATAGGCAAAACCATTTTACAATTAATGGAAAATTATTATTGTCGGATATTTGAGATTAATATGTTTGCTTATCTTCGTTTTAAATTTGATCGTGATACATGTTTATCTGAAACAGCTATCTTGGTTTTGTGTTTGTTTACAATTACGCGACCAACCATTCCTTCCATCGCTTGTTGACATTAATTTACACAGCGTGGTCGAATGTTAAATCTTATTTTACAAACTTACGGAAAACATTATTTTCTGTAAGTAAATCGAATCTTTCAAAAATATTTTTAAATATCTTAGGTTTGACTTTAGAACAAAACGCTGGGGTATTTATTTTACATGTACATTAATCAGTCTTCAATTTTTATAGTTCGTTAGCTCCATGTGTAATTTTAGTTTTCGTTTTGACGATTCATAGCGTAAGGACTGGCGATCTGCGGTTACTCTATTCAATCAATATAGATTTAAATGCACAAGCTTAATTTGCGCTTTTAACACACAAATAAATCCGTTTTCAGCACAAATTTTCCCAAACACAGTTTTGTTCATCACAGATTTTTACCATGGCTATTTCAGTTTTAAATTTTAAAGAAAATCTTCCGTATCATAAGGATATATTCAGAATTTTACTCAATGAAATGGACTAAACATCGATAAGTATCTCCGGCACGTTTAAATATCATATGTGACTTCTGTGCTGCACAATGCCTATTTATATTACACGTTGAATAGTCAAGTTGAAAAAAAAATTCAAGAATTTAAACCAATGATTTTTATTTATTTTATCATTTATTCAAAACCTGTAAATGATTAGTATAGTGAGCTAATTAGTAATAAACCCGCATCGTATGTACGGAATCGAAAATTTAAGAACTTGTATGTAACAATCTGCAGCTACTGAATATCACAAACTTATCATGTAATTACACACTTTTATGACCTAATTTAAACTGTTAAAATCATAACCGGCACCATAGTTAAACATTAATTGTCTTATAATCGGCACTTAGGGCCTTTGAGCAGGGAGGGATTTTTTTTGTGCCAGCACCTAAAGCGACACAGGACCTTGTTTTATACGGTCTCATCGGAAGGACAGGTCCCAATGTCCCACAGTGGGATTCGAACCATGACGTAAGGATCAACTCCTTACATGTACTTCGCTACTATAGAACAGACGCTCTAATCACTGCGCTATGCGGGCGACCTTGGGGGATATAAAATGAAAACAATGAAGAAAACAGTAAGTAAAAAATAAGAAGGGGTCGTTTTAAAGTATTATTCTTACGAACGTCAGGGCAAGAATGAGAAACCATATTTATGAAAGCTTCCTGATATAAAAAAGATTACTTTTTTTCAAATTATGACTAGAGCATTCCCTTGCAAAGTGTTTGTGTATTTTGGGGGGATAGTGTGGATGGAATGGGAATTAAACGGTCTGTTTAACTGTCCATTTGTCTGTCTGCCCTTTAAAGTTTTTCCCAGAAGGTCAGGCTATAACATAAAGAAACCAGAAGCTTGTACACGATAAAAAGATTTCAAGTGATCCTAGGATGTGTCATTGTATTTATTTATTCAAGGCAATATTACTGCAAATTCAAGGTCACTGGAGAAAGAATTAATGTTTTGTTGCATTATTTAAATGTAATCGAGAATATCTGTAAGCTCATACTTGATACAGAGATTGCTTGTGACAAAAAGGTTTTTTTTTTATCATTTTGACCCAGAAAACAATATTTTTTTTCATTCTGACTATATTTGTTTAAGTCCATACTTGATACAAATTGCTTATAGTCCGCTGGTTTTCAGATCACTTAAAATATGGTCATTTTCACAAATTTAGGGCCAATGACAGAAAAGTTGTAAAACTCCTGTCAGGGTTATGAATTTCTAAAAGTTGTTTCAGATTAAGGGTTTGTCTTGACAAAGAGCCAAGGTTATTCTGTTAAAATCAAGGTCACTGACAGAAGAAATCTTTTCTTTTCCACGCTATGAACTAGTAAGTGAAAATCATTAGAGGCTCTTACTTGAAACATAGATTACTTATGATTGGAGGTTGTGTCATGACACTGATCAAAGGACGTTCTGGCAAATCAAGGTCACTGACAGAGAAAAAAAAATGTTTCAGCATAACTTAATTAAGATTCACTGGAGGCTCATTCTGAGAAGAAAGGTTGTTCACATTAGAAAGTGCAGTAACCTTGACCCAAGGTCTGTACTTCCTGTCCACAGCTGCAACGGAAGACCTACTCGTTGCTTTGCAACGAGCTCGGCTCTAGTTTTAATTTAGCAATTCTTTATTAAGATTTTTGAATATGATATAAAATTAAAAATAAAAATATACTGCAAACCATTTATTATTTGCAACCTTTTTTTTTTAGCAATTCATCAGTTTGAAACCAATTCACAACAATTAATTTTCAAAACTGAGCAAAATTCTCCACTCATATAAATGTAAACAAGAGGCCCACGGGCCTTATAGGTCACCTGAGTATCATGCAACAACTTTCCAGCGATTGTATTTGGTTCGTGTTTTAATCCAAAAGCCATGAAATTCACAAATTTTGAAAGAGGCACCATTGCTTATCAAAGAACAGATTTCAAAGCATTAATTTATTTTTAGTCAAAGTACCCCCCTGGTACCACTGACCCAGCGGCCCTGAAATTATATATTTTGAAAGAAGCCCCTTTCTTCATTATAAGGCCAGCATTTTTTTTATGTTTAGGTTTAGTTATGAGCATGAGAATAAAAAAGTCCCAAAGGAGAAGGAACTAAAAAAAAATTTGATAAATCAATTATCAATATTTTTACATTCTTTTTTTATGCTATTCTAATAGGTTCCTTACCACTGGACACATAATGCTTACAAATAGGAAAATAGAACATTTAATTGCTTATTTCATCATTTGCCAGTTTAGCGAGTTATATACATTTTGTGATGTTGGTCAAAATATATTTTAAACAAGATGTGTTTGTGAAACACTAAGCGCCCGGCGGCAACAAAGTTTTAAAAAATCTATTTTTAGCATATTGGTCACAGTCAAGGTCACAATGTCATTAGGTCATTGACCTTGGTGTCATTTAAAAGAACTTAATCGGTGGAGTATGCATACTAAATATGAAGTCCATATCTCCTATGGTTCAAAAGTAATGGCAAACAGAGAAAAAAGCTATTTTTAGCATATAGGTCACAGTGAAGGTGACAAGATCATTGACCTTGTCGTCATTTGAAAGGACTTTATTAGTGGAGTAAGTATGCCAATTATGAAGTCTCTATTTCATATGGTTCAAAAGTTATGGCAAACAGTGGAAAAAGCTATTTTTATCATATAGGTCATAGCCAAGGTCACAAGGTCATTTACCTTGATGTCATTTGAAAGGACTTTATTAGTGGAGTAAGTATACCAAATATTAAGTCTCTATCTCCCATGGTTCAAAAGTTATGGCAAACAGTGGGAAAAGCTATTTTTAGCATATAGGTCACAGTCAAGGTCACAAGATCATTGACCTTGTCGTTGTTTGTAAGGACTTTATTAGTGGAGCAAGTATACCGAATATGAAGTCCCTATCTCCTATGGTTCAAAAGTTATGGCAAACAGTGGAAAAAGCTATTTTTAGCATATAGGTCACAGCCAAGGTCACAAGGTCATTGAACTTGATGTCATTTGAAAGGACTTTATTAGTGAAGTACGCATACCAAATATGAAGTCTCTATCTCTTATGGTTCAAAAGTTATGGCGAAGGTTAAAGTTGACAACAGACAGAAAGACAAACAGACAAGCAGATAAACAGACAAACAGACAGGACAAAAACAATATACGCCCGGGATCTATCGATCCGGGCGCATAAAAATCAATTCTTTAAAAGTCTTTCAATATATCCTCATTTTTTTAATATGTGTTAGGTGAATGTGTAGACATTGTTCTAAAATTTACTTGATGCCTAAAATTATAATTCCTATCATAAAACAGACAGGGAGTATTGGGTTTAGGGTGAACATTTTTTCAATTAAGTGTAAAATAATTTTTCTGGCTGATACAAATGATACTACATGCCTGTGAATATTTGTATATTCTTGCCTTTTAATAGTTGAATTTTTTGCTATTTCTTCAGGTTATTGTTTTTTTTCTTCCTCAAATGGACTTAACTTCTCTCATAGTTTTATTCATTACATCTGATGCATAAGCAACCCTTTTCTGAAGAATGATGCTTAGACTGTAAGCTATAACAGAGACCTAAACAATGTCGCTGGGTACTCGCACGAGGACGCGGCAAAATTCCTTGACGAATTTATGTCGTACTGTGTGTTTCACGACAGAGACGCTAACGAACCTCGGAAGATCGCAGCTTTTCATTTACATCTTCAGGGCCCGGCGTTGGTGTGGTTCGGTCAGATTCCAGATTTCATCAGGAAATCTTGGCGTGCCATTGTGAGCGAGTTCCAGAGAACCTACACAAGCAAATCGCCGTTGGATCCGACACTGATTATGGAGTCTGCCATGTTTGATTCTCTTCGTCTGTCTCCTGCACAACCTCTGGAGGACTTTTATAGTGTCATATTGGATAAAGACGCAAACTTGGAAAACCTGAAAGAGACTTGATGAACAAATTTGTTGAGGGTTTACCGCAGCAGCTTGCTTTCTATGTCCGTGCCGGACGATGTTCTACTTTTGCCGACACTCTAACTGCTGCCAAAACAGGGGAAGCTTTTGGCTACCGCCAGTCTCAACCTACTACAGCAGCCATGACCACAAAGCCTCCGTCTTATTCTCCTGATATGAACTTTGTTGTGCAGGAGTTATCACGACTATCCACTGTAGTCCAACAGCTGGCAGCTCCGGACTCTCATGGACAACAGCTGCCTCAGGGTACTGCATCTGCGCCCCAACCAGTGCACTCCAAGTATTGTTTCCGATGTGGTGGAATTGGTCATGTGCAACGCGCCTGTGCTCTGAAGGCTGATGGTGTATCCAGCCCTACTTCAAAGTGTCCGTATTGTTCACAGTGTGGTCATAATGCTTTTTCCTGCATGTTTGCGAGGCCGGAAAACCCCAGAGCCCCGAGGAGAGATCAACAGGGCGCTCCCTCGGGAAGACACTAGGATCTCGACATCGTAGCCCTTCACCTACACCATGGAGAGAGAGACTCTATCAGCAGAGGTGTGCGACATTAAATACTGTATCATATTTTAGTGGTGATTCTCCGTTGTGTGACTCGCGTGTAGCCGCAACCGCGCCTGTGAGTAGTGAAAGTATTCATTTGTGTGACTATCCATGTGTAGCGACAGATGTGCCTACTTTCAGTGACGCTACGAGTTCATATTTTAGTGGTAAATCTCCGTTGTGTGACTCGCGTGTAGCCGCAACCGCGCCTGTGAGTAGTGACAGTATTCATTTGTGTGACTATCCATGTGTAGCGCCAGATGTGCCTACTTTCAGTGACGCTATGAGCTCGCATTTTAGTGGTGAATCTCCGTTGTGTGACTCACGCGTAGTCGCAACCACGCCTGTGAGTAGTGACAGTATTCATTTGTGTGACTATCCGTGTGTAGCGACAGATGTGCCTACTTCCAGTGACACTATGAGCTCGTCTGATGATTTTTCAGACATACATGACTCCAACACCACTAAATTTATGTATATGCCAGTGAAATTTAAAACTGTTAATGTAGCAGCATTATTAGGTTCTGGCTCATGTATATCTGTCATGTCAGTGTCATTATTTGATAGGTTACCTGTTTCTGCTAAGCAACCTTTACAACCATGTAATATTTCTGTAATAGTAGCTGACAATCAGAATGTTAAGGTTTTAGGCGTTGCTAAGGTAAAAGGTCAAACACCTCATGGTACATATTGGTTTACTGTGTATATTTTTGAATGTACCTCACACCCTTTTATCATTAAAACAGATTACATGTTAGAAAAAGGTATTGTTTTAGATTTTGGTGCACACAATAACTTGTTGAATGGTTATATGAAATCAAAAGTGAAAGTAAGGTGTATGAAACCTGTTACTGATGAACCTAATACAGAGCTTATTGTATATGGTAAAGTACCCAAACAGTCATTGTATGGTATGCAGGGTTTATTATCTGCTCATGTGAATGTTTTGAAAAGAGGTCTGTTATTGGCTAGATCAGTGAATACCATATCTGCAAGCAAAACCATTCCTTTCAAAATCATGAATCCTGGAAATGACTCTGTTTTTATACCTAAAGGTATGGTGTTGGCTGATTTTGCTGTATTAGATTCCCCGTATGACATTGTGAAATTACCTGTGTGTAATAATATTAAGAATATCGGTCAGGGTGAGACAGATTGTCAGAAATCAGACGATTTTGGTGCTTTTTGTGCAAATTTTGATTTTTCTGGTGCACATACACTTACAAATGAACAGATTGTGAAACTTGAGAGATGTTTATATGCACACAAGAATGTATTTGTGACAAAAGAAAATCCCAAGCTTGGTTTTACAAACCTTGTGCAGCATGAGATACATCTGAAACCAAATTTTGTTCCCAAGTATCAGAGACCTTACCGTCTACCCCCTGACAAGAGAGAAGTTTTACGTACTCAGTTAGATGAACTCCTCTCCCAAGGAGTTATTGCCCCTGTTGGTGAAACAGATAATTTCCCTATTACTAGCCCCATTCTTTTGGTCGCTAAGCGCAAATCCAATGGATCTCATGTTGCCCAGGGTAAAGAGGCTCACCTTACATCGTACAGATTTTGTTGTGATTTTAGATATTTGAACTCACAAACTCTTGATTTTGCATACAATATACCTGATGTACAAGAGCTCACAGAGTCATTTAGTCAAACCACACCCAATTTTATTTCAACTATAGACATGAGCTCAGGTTTTTTTCAAATGGGCATATCTAAAGAATCATCCAATTTAACTGCATTTAACACATGTTATGGCACATATAAATTCACTAGATTGCCTATGGGTCTCAAGACAGCTCCTAACAGTTTTCAGTTACTTATGGACAAAGTTTTGAAAGGTTTGACTTTTAAATCTGTGTTATGTTATATGGATGATGTTGTTTTTGTGTCTGACAGTTTTGAACAACATTTAAAAGACATTAGTGAAGTCATGAGTAGGTTAGAATCATCAGGTTTAAAACATAATCCTAAAAAGTGTACCTTTGCAACCAACAAAGCAATATTTCTTGGACATAAGATTTCAAAAGATGGGATTCGCCCCCCTTCAGATCGAGTTGACAGTATCAAAAACTTTCCCATCCCAACATCTGCAAAGGAGTTGCGTTGTGCTCTTGGAATGCTCAACTGGTTTAGAAAGTAAATACCAAACTACAGTATAATAGCATCCCCCCTTCATGCCCTGTTAAAGAAAAATGTGACATTTATTTGGACACAGTCACATACAGTTGCATTTCAGACATTAAAGGATGCTCTCGTAAACTCGGATGTGCTATCATTCCCCAGATTTGAAATTCCCTTTCATATTGCGATGGATACTTCCAGCAAAGGGATAGGATATATGTTATATCAACTTTATGATGACGATGACACCCCCCATGTTATTAGATTCGGATCAAAAGGCCTCAACAAATGGCAGAAATCATACGGCCCGACTAAGTTAGAACTTTTAGGTGTTTTCACTGCCGTAACAGACTGTGCATCATATATAAGAGGAAGTCACGTGATTGTCGAGTGTGACCATCAAGCCCTGAAGCCCTTGTTTTTGAACAAACTACGTGGTGCTATATTTGCCCGCTGGCTGACTATCCTACAACAGTATGACCTTGAAATTCAGTATAAACCAGCAGGACAGATGGTTGTAGCAGATGCTTTGTCCCGTTGTTATCCAAATCCGGACATGCCTATTTTGGAGGCCAGCCCAGATGAACATGATCCATATTTTGATTCATTTGATGAACCCCCTCGCAACATCAAACTACCATTCGGAGAATGTTTACATGATTTGCTACAAGACAGACATTCTGATGTGAATCATGAAGTCAACAACATGGTGATACCTTTCAGACCGCTTGATCTTCACCCTGCTTTGGAGTATGATGCAGATACTAAAACAGACTTTGATGTTTATCATTCCAAAGGCATTGTACAACCACATAAACTTAAGCGACCTCGTAAGTTTATTAGTGCAAAAAGTAAACCACCTATATCGTATGAAGCGGATCAACTGATTCCAGTTGTTCTTGGTGACAGCCCCCCTACCCTACACTCCCCTAGTCAACTGGATTGTAACGACCCATTTCTCCTGGAGACGGAGACTGACGACCACTCACAAGCACCTTTTCAGGCAGAGACTGATGTTGATGTACTCCGGAATGCATTTGATTTTACAACTGAGGAGGATACAGTATCTCCAAATCATTTGTCAGCTCATTCACGTACCTCTTCATCTGATGTTGATGCATCACAGGATCAAAACTCAGACACTATGAACGGTCAGGATGCAATCCCGGCAGCACAAAATGGAAACACTCCTACCCACAGGGACACCCTTAATGTGTTAGGGCTATCTTCTACTGATATGGCTCGTTTACAACTAAACGATGAAACTTTTAAAGACATTAAATTAATGTGTATCTTCATGATGGTACATTACATGATATGCAGAAGGAGGCACGCAAGATCATACTACAAAGCTCAGACTTTCTTATCATTGACAATGTGCTATTTCATTCTCGTGTTGCGAAAGCAAAACGTACTAAAGACATGAATCAGTTGCAGTTAGTTTTACCAAAGTGTAAAAAAATGGACGTATTACAACTGTATCATGACAGCACACTTCTACTATTTTTCGCGCATGTCTGAAGTTATTACAGACTATGTTCGTTCATGCATTCCATGCCAGCAGCGAAAACTGACACAAAACCATACCAAATCTGCTATTGTCGCTTACCCTACACCATGTAAACCCTTCAGAGTATGGCAGGTGGATAGTTATGGACCATTACCTGTTACTGTGTCTAGATATACTTACATTTTAACTGCAATTGACATGTTCAGCAAGTTTCTTTTTACAGTTCCATTAGCTGCAGATGATGCCTGCACCGTCTCGGAAGGACTCTATATACTGTTCACTACATTTGGAACTTGTGACACACTTATCTTGGACAGAGGAACAGAATTCACAGCAAAGGTGACACAGACACTTTGTCAATTATTACAAATTAAACAGGAATTTACTCCCAGCTTTATGCATCATTGTTTAGGTGCTTGTGAACGCACCCATGCTACCATAGCTGCCAAACTCACACCATTTCTGAATTCCAAACGGAACAACTGGGATAAAGTTCTACCTTCTGTTACATTTGCGATGAACATCTCTGTGAATTCTACTGGATATTCAGCATATGAAATTTTGTATGGTGATAGACCTTCATTTCCGCTTTCTACTCATATACCTACCACGGATCTTCAAGGCCTTCCAAAGACCATGCATACCTATGTCAACAATTTGAACACTCGTCTTACTATGATTCGACAATGTGTTCTCACTAACACTGAACATTACAAAACGCAAATGCTACAAAATGCAAATGAACACACTAGACCTTTGAACTTGACAGTTGGTGATTATGTGTTTCTACATAAGGAACCTACAGGAGCAGCCCAGAAACTGCAAAATAAGTATGTTGGAGTCTATTTTGTGCATAGTGTAGATTCTCCACATATGGTGACATTGAAAGATGAAACCACTGGGAAAATATTGTCAACCCCAATTCATGTAGACCGTTTGAAGATTGCGTATATATGTCCGTCAACCGACACCTTCATCATTCTTCAGAGTAGCCACCTCTAATAAGTCTCAGGGAGTGGAGAGTACAGGAACATAGACTGAGCATATCCAAAATCCCCCTGAAAGAATTTCCGATGACCAGGACTATCTCATGCAGCTCATCTGACACGGTTACATCTGATACGACTACTAATGTTCAACTTCCAGTTCTACAGAGGCCAACCAGAATTCGTCAGAAACCAATTCGTTTTCGTGACAATGATCATGTTGATCCCTTTGCGGACACTCATTTGTCGGTTTCCTCAGACTCAGATGGACTTCATAAAGTGAAGCGAGTACTCGCTCAACGACAGATACCGAAACAAGGGACCAGAATTCCTTGTGCAAATCAGAGGTGAACCTGCTCAGAACTCAATATGGGTGCCTTTGTCATCTTTAAATTCTAAAGCACAAAATGCTATCAAGCAGAGACCCCCACCATTGATTTAATGTGCTTATTACACAAACCATTTATATAGAACTGATAGGGACAGCCTCGTTGAATGGAGATTTTGTTTGCTTGGTAGATTATTTCTAAATTGATTTTTTTTTTATCATCATGCTTGTCAGATTATTTCTATATTTATTGATTGTATCAACATCTGAAATGTGTTTATGATATATCTTGCAGTTTAAGTAAAATTTAACGGGTGTAAATTAATTGCCATATTTGACAATATTGCTTGATTATATTTGATGATAATGCTTTTATTTCAAGTTTGATAATAGATTTTGTATTGCTCTACTTGTCATTGCAAATTATGTATTCAATATCTCTCTGATTCTCATCAAGTTGAATTTTTTTTTATCATTGATGAACCTGTTATAATATGTATCAACTGTGGTTGCAAATCTACCAGTGAATGCATTTTATCAGTGGAATAATGTACTTAACACCATATATATTACATGTAATTTCCACATATGTTCTTATTGATTGATTCAGACATGACTTAATTCATTAGTGCTTTGAAGTTCATTATCTGTATCAATTGAATTTGATTGATCATGTCAATTTTTAAAGGGATTTTTACATTAGATTACATTTAACTGAACTGTAATTTGATTGAATTTTTTTTTGTAACATGATTTTTTATCACATTTCTTACAGATCAATTTGCTTGTATTTTTCAGTTGTTTTTGTTGATGCATAGTGACATTGTAGACTACTAACTATTTGTACTCAGTCTTTATACCAGTGATATTTTAGTGGCCATAAAAAGTGCAATATGATATATTGATAGAATTTGTCAAAGGTTATATAGATGCATATGTAGTAGATGTATATTTTATTAAATAATTAAATAAATGATAAATAAATAAAATAAATTTAAGATAGTTAAATAGATTAAAATCTAAAGTCTTTCTTTTACTAATAAGGTATTAAGTGTTACCACCCATCCCTCTTGATCCACCTATACATTTCATACACACATTCATTCATTGGTTGAACATTTAGATTTCATTGGTCAAGGGTTTTACATTGTCTAGTGAGTGATATTAACTCAGTTTGAAAGATCTCAGAGTTTCAGACGTAGAAAACTAGATCTGGTGAATTATTAAATTATTTTGAATCTTACTGACTTACAGATAGAAAAAGTACAGAAACATGTAAGTACTAATATTTTAACATTTTAATTAGGGATGTCAAAATTGTCAATAATTGATATTCGAATATTCGATAGTAGTATTCGAATATATTCGAATATTCGATAAAATAAATACATCTTGCATTAAAATATGTATATATCTTCACTCTTCACTCCTTTGTCAAGCAATACACGTTTTATGTCATTATTTTGGAATAAAATTTCATGTAGTTTTGTGAATGCACTATAATTATAATGTTAAATTATTTCATAGAATATATGAAGAGTTTATATCCAAAATGTAATAAAAAAAAATTCCCCTGAAAATTCTAAAGATTCTTTTAATAAGTTCCAGATTAATTAATCATCTTACCAAAGTGTACACTGATAACACTACAGATTTATACCACACAGAACAATTATCTAATGGAGAAACATTAAAAGCAATTACTTTTAGCGAATTAATTTTCTGATAATGATTTAAAATGATGTAAACATAAACAAAAATTTGTTTTTTCAACAATACAAACTAATTCTAAGTACTGGACACTGTTATACCTCTAATTAAATGATCAAATGAATAATTTATATTATTTTGAAAGACACACTCTTCACACCTTTAAGGTAATCCATGAGGAGTGTCTTTTAATTTTGTTTTAAATAAAATCTTATTGTTGGTCAACGATAAGAATTTGATTCAATTTCTGATAAAACTTTGCCAGATTTTTTATCTTTTTGATGCTTGTATACTTAAAATCCGAATATTCGAATCATAGATTTATATTCGAATATCAACTCATCGAATGAATATTCGAATATTCGAATATTCGTTGACATCCCTAATTTTAATCTATATTAGAATATGAACTATGATATACATAAGAAACTAAGAATTTGATACTTTGTAAAAACTATGTGTATGGAATATTTTATGTCTAGATCAGATGTTGATAAATCTGATAATTCTATATGAGTTAATATATTTCAGATCCTATTAAATGTATATAAGTAGATATTTTCATAAGGAGTATTTTGGTGTAAATACAGAGTTATTATAAAGAGCATATCTTTAGGAATTTATTTATTATTAATATAGTGTAACACCATATCTGAAACATGTGAAAAGATCCATACAGTTTGTCAGATGGACTTGGTTCCACAAACCGGTATGCATTACTGTTTTATTATTTTGGTTATATATGAAAGATAATTTTTCACGATTTTGGAAAGTAGATTTAGCTTGTAAGAGTTATTGCCCTTTGTGCATGTAAAGTGTAACACCATTCCATAGAGTGAAATATTCATTTATGACACTATTTGAATAATGACTCCTATGTATATCTACTATTATATTATATTGTACCATTCTAAAGTTATTGTATATTTTATATTAATTTCAGAGCCAATAATTGTTGATATATAAATTATGATGAAACCAGAAAGTTCTTCGACTTATTCATGTCATTATTGCCGGGATTCCCGTTACACATATGTTGCTGTATATGTGTGTATCACTCAGATTTGATCATAAGAGCTCAGTATTAGAGACGGCACACCTCCATGGTTAGATTAAGACAGTAGTAAGTTGGTTGTACTGTTATCTGTTCCACTTTGTTTCTTCTTGGTAATTACAATGACTGATGTTGATTTCCCTCTCGGTGCCCAGTGATAAATTTGTTTGTCTCCAATTTAAATTTGGCCCCCGGATGTTGTGTATCTGTATATACTGGGTCATCGAGAGGGCAATCCGGAATGTATGTCATGGTAGAGTCAAATGTTACTTTTGCATGTTATTCCGGAAAAGATTGTGTTTTGTGATTTAGTTTTACGTTTCAAAAAAAATATGGCACGTTTTTCAAGTTGTCATTTATTGCAGCCCGGAGGACCGGGCTGCTCTATACATATAAGTTTAAGTGTTTGTGTATGGGGATTGGGGTGGGAGTAGTTATGTGGAATTAAAGGTTTTCTAAACATTGAAAAAATTGTTTATCAGAATGTTCTTTCCGTTTATAAATTAAGAGATACATAATATATTTACTTCCGTAAAGTAAATCTGTAAAAATATATATGATTTTCATGTTTAATATTTAAAGTTACTTTTCATTTACCATCGAAACAACGACAGGTCCCTTTTTTTAGAACATCGAATTTTATTTCTCGGATAAAAACGTACTCTGCTTTGTTCGTGTTTTATATTCTAAAATTGAAAATGAATACATTTTAAATATAAATGATGCATGTGTCTAACTTCAAATTATATTTTATGCAGCAAACATTTACTTGAGGAATTGATCAAGTTTAACATTGTATCGATTTTTATCCGACTACAAGTTTTTTAAAATATATGCGACTAGACGCATGCCTTTTTACACATATCGAAGCAGTTTGTTGATCAAGACTCATGATCATTTTCATTGTTTACTTTATATATTTCCCGGGCGACAATTGATGGTTACATCAATGTTTTCTTGTTCTAATCAAAGATGTGAAGATTGTAACCGAGTTAGCGTTACAACAACAGACAGATATTTTTGAAACGAATACACAATTATCTCACCAGCATTTCATTGTGCAACAAAGTCGTCAGCATTTTATTTGTCCTTTGAACGGGTGAAACGTTTTAAATGGCACTCGTATCGATGAATTTTACACTAAACCAAGCTATCTTCTTAGCTTTATTTACCCGCCGTTTCATATTACAACCGGAAGTGCTAGTTCGTAAATTTGAAATCTCGATCCCGACTCAAATTTGACATCGGAAAGAAAAGAAATTGTTTAATTTTTTTCTGTAAATTCAAAACCTTAAGTGGGGGGTTTGTAAAACTGAAAATAAAATAAACCTGGCTTTAAATATGTACATATAATTAGATCATTAGCATATAGCAAAGGATAAGATGTTCAAAGAATTCATGCATTTCACTATATAATAATTAGAGCCGCACCCTAAAACAAGAACCCCTGACCCTGGGGCCATGAAATTCACAATTTTGGTAGAGGCACTCTTGCTCATCATAACTATGTACTTAGTTTATTTAATACCCAGGAGCAGAGAAGAAAATTTTTTAAAGAATTCATGTATTTTCACTAATAATCAATAGAGCCCCGCCCTAACACCAGAACCCCTGACCCTGGGGCCATAAAATTCACAATTTTGGTAGAGG
>PRKT01001340.1:43346-66059 GCA_003671525.1 Saccostrea glomerata | reverse complement strand
GAATGTTGTAAAAAATATTCCTTGGCCTGTTATAAGATTGAGAACAAGTTAATAAACCATTCTGACAGAGATAAAGACTGCGAATGTTAATGTACTTTAAGCTGACGTATCCACTGCTCAACTATGACGTCATGTAGCGTATGACTACATTACAAAAAAGAGGTAGACAAAGGGAAAATCAAAGAAAATGTAATAAACAGAAAATTCAATGCTTCTTATTTGAATAATATGGAATTTATTTCACTAATGAGACAAAATATCCTGTCCCACACATGAAATAATTTCCATATTCAACTACAAAACATTGAATATACTCAATATACATGTATACACTTAACTGTACTAAACAAGAGGCCCATGGGCCACATCGCTCACCTGAGTAGCTTTGACCATGCTGCTCTTTACCACATTCTCCCACTGTAATACATATTGTGACCCAACCCTACCACATGGGTCATAATTTGAAAAATTTAAAATCTACACTACCCATGGATGCTTCCACATAAGTTTCAGCTTTTCTGGCCCAGTAGTTCCTGTGAAAAAGATTTTTAAAGTATTTTCCTACATCTTTCACTTTAAAACTTGTGTTCCCTATTGTGGCCTCGTCCTACCCCAGGAGGTCATGATTTGAACAAATTACAATCTACACTACCCTAGGATGCTTCCATAGAAGTTTCAGCTTTTCTAGCCCAGTGGTTCTTAATTGAGAAGAAGATTTTTAAAGTTTTTTCCTACATATTTCTATGTAAAATTTTGATTCCCTATTGTGGCCCAGTCCTACCCCCGGGGGTCATGATTTGAACAATTTACAATATACACTACCCTAGGATGCTTCCACATAAATTTCAGTTTTTCTGGGCCAGACAACAGGTGATAAGAGAAACTCACTTGAGTTTTTTGCTCAGGTGAGCTAAAATCTTTATCTCTTTTGTTGTCCTACCATTCACGGCTTTGTACCCAATCCTCCAGGGCAATGATAACAATTAAATCTACATATTTAATACATGTTTACATGTCAAGACAGCATTCATGCCTGGACTATCCTTAGGAAGAAGGCATTGCATTTTCTTTAAACTTTTTTTCCTATAACCTTTATCATGTTTATTCCCTTGTTCAAGAATTCTTTGTGCCAAATTGGTTGAAAGTGGCCCAGTGGAGAATGTGAAAGTTTATATACAAAAAATGGCAACAAGGGCAACAATACTCACAATAAGTACACGAATATACAACAGACAAATTTTGATCAGAAACTCCCTTGAGCCTCTGGCCCTAGGGACTTACACCTTTGACAAATCCTGCTTTGTGTGTATTTTGAAATAGCCTCTGTACATGTTTCTATGTCTCAGTGGACAGTTTCTTGAAGTTCTTGAACAGATTTTCTTATTTGTTTGTGATCCTGACATCATCCTGTAGATGATAGATTGTCCAAATCTCTGTACCACCACTGTGTTTCAATATATTAGGGGTATGACGGGCGACTGGCGGACAGCATCAGAATATTGATGTGAAGAGACCTGAAAGTTAAGGCTCAGTGTTAAAAGTTAATCAACATGAAGGCAAAAGTTGTACAACATTATATATAAATTTGCATAAGAAAAGTCACATGTAATATATTTGGTTTACATGTAGATGTTATTCATCATTATCAAAGGTTAAATCTTTAAAATTTGTCTCTAAGTGAACTTGTCCCTCCAGTATATTGCTATAAAATAACTTTTAATACCCAATTTAAGCAAAGTTTACAAAACAAATTTTGCAAAATTAAATTGTACGTGTATTTGAACAGGATTTGAACATGTTAAATTAGTAATCAGTTGGCCATAATATTGTGCTATTCAGTGCTTTGCAAAAGATTATTTTTCCTCTTACCGTATTTATTAAATTTCATGATGATAACTACAAGCACATACATTTATTTATCACAAAAATTATAAAACAGGTACACAGATTCAGGTGGGGAGGTGAAGGTTTTGACACTAGCTCCCTTTAAAACACACAAAAAAAGTTTTAGATATGATGCGTATAGTTTTCATTGTTGTACACTCGACGTACACTGACAAAGTAAATTCAGAGTCAATTCTGTGTCAAAATAAGGTTATCTAATTGTTGAGGGATCTATTTTGTGCCAGCACCTACTGTGACAAAGGACCTCAGTTTATACAGTCTCATCCGAAGGACCGTCTCCAAGTTCCACAGTGGGATTTGAACACGTGATGTAAGGATTGACTCCTTACTTCGCGACTCTAGAGCAGACACTCAAACCACTGCGTCAAGCAGGGATTTGAGGTGAAAAAATGCAATGAAGCTACCCCTGGAAAAATAAATGACACCTAAAAACTAAAATTAAGCCTGAAGCAGAATTATGCCTACTTGAAAGTCCTTATTATCATATTATACTACCATGTGACTTAAAATGCTGTACAGCCAAGAAAAGCAATTGAAAGTTGATTTACATATTGTAAATCATATTGATTTACAATTGATTTACAATATGTAAATGCTGACTGACGTTTTTTAAACAAATTGTTAGTCCATTATTTATACACTGAATTGACGATGGATTTTTCCATAGATCCGCAGATCGACTCACTTACCAGCCTGATGAAAGATCGCGAAGGCAGTGAACATTCTACGGAACGCCGTTATAGCAACCGTCCGAAGTGCTACAAGTGTGGAAAGCTGGGCCATATACAGAGATTTTGCCGTGTAAAAATGAATGATTCGGAAAACAAGTAACATCTATTGACACGAGTCCGACAATAGATGGCGGTCAACAGGACTCATTGTTTATGCAACGCTTTATAGGGAAGTGTCCTGTGATGGATATTACTGTGTTAAATGTGAAAATCCCGTGCTTAGTCGACACAGGTTCCATGGTTTCAACACTAACAGAAAGCTTTTACAAACAGTTTATTCAGCCATTAGGAACAACCATCATACAAGACAATCTAATTCGACTTAAAGCTGCGAATGGACTTACCATCCCATATATAGGATATGTAGAACTTGATGTCCAATACTTAGGAAAAACTATTCCTCAACGTGGTTTTCTTATAGTCAAAGACTCTGTAGATAGTGAAACGAGGAAGCGTAAAGAAGTTCTACCAGGTCTCATCGGTATGAATATTCTCAGTGTTTGCAAGGATATCTTATCTACTTGTCACATTCCAACAAGTGCACATTTACAGGAAGTTTTTACTGAAAGCAACATGTTCGATCACAGGATTGTTAGTGGATTTGCACGAGTGAGCGGGTCAATTCCTATTCGTATACCAGCAAATACTGCCATTGTTATAGAGTGCACTGGACCACATATTGACAATGATGTCATTGTTAATCCTTTGATTAATGGATCACATCTACACAGGAATTTCCGGACCGTGGATACGTGTGCTACAATCAACAGTGGTAAATTATGGGTTCGTGTAGCCAATATCGGAGATGAGGAAATTTCAGTTAAACCACGTACAAGAATAGGAACTGTGTCTAGATGTGAAGTTGATCCCAATAGATCAAATATTGATTTAATAGAGTCGGCAGTGTTGAGGAAATATTTATTCAGAGTTGTGACGTCTCAGAGGTTACGACCCTTGATGATAAATTCACGTTACCTGAGGACATTTACCATCTCGACTGTAGCAAAGAAGAAAAGACGTTAATAACTTCACTTTTCCAGAAATATAGTGACATTTTCTCCAAGAATGATGACGACATCGGAAGTACAAATACTGTTCAACATCGCATTCGCCTCACTGATGATAAACCGGTTTCTCAACAGTACCGCCGTATTCCACCATCTCAGTTTGAGGAAGTGAAACAGCACATTAGAAAGTTATTGGATAACGGTGTGATCAGGGAGAGTACCAGTCCTTTTGCTTCACCTATTGTACTTGTTCGTAAGAAAGACAATACTCTACGACTTTGCATGGACTATCGCAAGCTTAACGAGAAGACGATCAAAGATAAGTTTCCGTTACCCAGAGTTGAAGAAACTTTTGATGTGTTACACGGTTCTGTTATGTTTTCTACCATGGATTTAACTTCCGGGTACAACCAAATAGCAGTAGCAGAAGAGGATATAGAGAAAACAGCATTCACAACACCTTTCGGACTTTATGAATTTATGCGCATGCCCTTTGGACTTACCAACGCGCCAGCTTCGTTCCAGCGTTTAATGCAGCACTGTTTCCGGGAAGAAGTATTCAACATAATGTTAGTTTTCCTAGACGACATCATTGTGTATTCAAAGTCTTTAAGTGAACATACTGAGCGTCTTGACAAAGTGTTTTCTATTCTACGTCAACATGGTCTTAAACTGAAGATGCGGAAGTGTAAATTTTTCCAACCATCTGTGCAATATCTGGGACATATTGTGAGTAAAGACGGCATCAGCACTGATAGTGAGAAGACAAAATGCATAGTTAATTGGAAAACACCTGAAAATGTGAAAGAAGTGAAATCATTCTTGGGATTTGCGGGCTACTATCGCCGTTTTATTCGACATTTCTCACAGATTGCGGAACCATTACTTGAAATTGCCAAGCTTAATATGAAACATCCGAAGACAAAATTTGGTGATAAGTGGACAAAAGGTTGTCAGGATTCGTTTGAACAGCTGAAAACACAGTTATCTAGTGCTCCTTTACTTGGATATGCTGACTTCACATTACCATTCATCGTAGAAACTGATGCAAGTGCACATGGACTAGGGGCCGTTATTTCTCAAGTGCAGAATGGACGTACTGTCGTTAATGCATACGCCAGCAGAACTCTTCGACCTAATGAACGTTCCGCAAAGACCATGAGTAGCCTGAAACTTGAACTTTTAGCACTTAAGTGGAGTGTGACGGAGAAATTCAGAGACTATTTACTAGGAAACAAGTTTGTGGTACTTACAGACAACAACCCGTTGAAATACCTTTCGTCAGCTAAACTTGGTGCTTATGAACAGAAATGGGCTTCACAACTAGCAGATTTTGATTTCGAGATAAAGTACAGACCGGGAAAACAGAATAGCAACGCAGACGCATTATCAAGACTTCCCATGAAAAGTGTTGATGTTTTTAGTGAATGCATTCATGGATCTATTGTTCCTTTGGATATTAAAACTGCGCATTCCTCAGTGTTATTCATTGAATCAGCTACTGTCACTCATGCAGAAACATTTCCTGGATATTCAAAGGATGATATCAGTGAATTACAAAGAAAAGACGCAGTGATTTCAAAGTGTACGAATTTCCTGGAGACAAACACTGTTCCTAAACCAAGTTTTTCGAGGAAACAGAATAAGAAAGTGCAAGTTTTGTTAAGGCAATTAAAATACCTGTGTATTTCTGATGGTGTTATTCTCAGGAAGATTAAAGATCCAAAATTAGGAGAGCTCACGCAGATTCTACTTCCGGAGTGTTTGAAGGACTTAGTGTTAGAGTGTCTCCATGATCAGAATGGTCATCAAGGTATAGAAAGAACATTCAATATGATTCGACAGCGGTGTTATCGGCCAAAAATGTTTCTGGATATTAAAAACTACTGTAAAAAATGTGACCGTTGTGCAATATCCAAGATTCAAACACCCAAAGTGCATACTAGTATGGGACACCTTACAGCATCCGAACCATTGGAGTGTTTAGCAATAGATTTTTCTGTGTTGGAAAAAGCGCAAGGATTTGAGAATGTTTTAGTGATCACAGATGTTTTCTCAAAGTGGACTATAGCCGTTCCGACACGAGATCAGACAGCCCAAACAGTAGCCAGAGTGTTAGTGAACGAGTTTTTCTTTAAATTTGGAGTATGCAAACGTATACATTCAGACCAGGGAAAGCGTTTTGAAGCGGAGATTATTCAGCAACTGTGTACATGTACCCTTTACCGTATTAAAAAGACAAGAACGACTGCGTACCATCCTCAAGGAAACGGACAGTGCGAGCGCTTCAACAGGACGCTACACGATTTACTCCGATCTCTACCCCCAGCGAGGAAGCGGAAGTGGCCGGAATACATCAAGGAGCTTGTGTTTTCGTACAACGTGACACCTCATTCGTCAACCGGATATTCACCCTATTACCTGATGTACGGACGCGACCCATACCTGCCGATAGATTTCCTATTAGGACGGAACACCAATCTTCCAACCGACGACATCAGTCTGGACCGGTGGATTGAATTTCATTCGGAAAAGTTACAATTCGCGTACAACAGAGCAAAGGCAGAGATTCAGCGGAACGAAGATGAGCGGAGACAGAGACACGATACAGAAAAAGTGAATGATGAGTTGCAGATCGGTGACCGTGTATACGTAAGAAACAGAGGGATCAAAGGACGCGATAGGATACAAGATAAGTGGAGACCAGAAGTGTTCACCATTGTTGGAAAACCGTTTCCATCCGTTTACAGTGTGCGTTTGGAAAACGACGATTCTAAGACCAGAAACGTGAACAGACAGGAGTTGAAGCCAATTCATCAGTGATTGTGGTTGTGAATATGTGTGATAAAAAGTTATTTCTTGTTCTGTGAAATGGAGGAATTGAATTGATTCGTGTTTATATCTATATGTATTTATTATTGTAATCTGAGGACAGATTAACAATTTTCCAGGGGAGTATGTGTAATTATGAAATCTATTTCTATATGTATTTATTCGTTTTTATTTATTTTTTCAAATCGTTTTGAGAAATAAAATCTTAAAAGTTGATTAACCAAAAGTTCTATTGCGCACCTGTTAAGTTATTTTTAAATCCAGTGTCCATCATATGCATCTTATGGTATGTAATTTGTATATTTAATTATATGTTTCATTGCCATATAAAGATTTGAATTACGTTATTATTTTGATTGCAAATGTTTTACTTTATTGTATTTTTGCATTCAAAGTTGTAAATGAAATGAGTCTGTAAGGTTTCAATTTGAATTGTTTACAGAACACATTTTTTCATGGAGTTCATTTTTCTGAAACGTATACTGTAAGGTAAATTATCTCATATGTTATTTTCTCAATTTTTGTAATTTTGACTTATTATGTACTTTGTTTATTTTAGATCAATGCCTTTATTTCCCGAATAAATTACGAAAACATAACATCTGCCTTGCTGCTCGGTTACATTAGTCTATCATGCCATAATATGTCATTTTCCATTTCTGTTACATATAATTTGTAAAGTTCCAGAAATTATCCTTTTACGGTAGATAAAAAATACCAATATACAAATTCTTGTTAATACACATGAAGTCCTATTTCAAGGAAGATATTTAACAAGAATTAGCAATTATGTAAAAGACAGATCAGTGAGATTGTTGTTTTAGAAGACTCTTATAAATTACGGTACACCCATTTATGAGAATTTGCTACAACTTGATCGGAAGGTCATGGTTTCGAGTCCCTGTTGCTACTGTCTTACATGTATGTCGATAAAACTACGTAGCAACTTCATATTTCCAAAGCGTTTAGCACTTTAAAATGATTTTTTGGGGGGAGAGGGGGTCTTTTGGATGAAATTATAATCGCGGTCACGTGTGACGGCACTGAGGTCTTGGCATGATGGATATTTTACTGCTCAATGTGCCTGTGTGCTGAGAAAAACTCAGGCAATTGGGGGCTGGATCCCACTCATCCCCTTTTCATATAGTCTTTGCATATTAGACTACCAAATAGGAAAAAAAGTGTGGCGACCCCAAATTTTATAAGAAAAAATGAAAAGTGGAGGTCAAGCCCCCAAGTGCCTGTGCATGGGTGAAATACCCATAAAAGACATATCTTTGCCACTTAATTTCAAACAACATGTCTCAGAGTATACCTTTAAAAATTCAACTACTAAAATTGAACATAAAGACGTGTGATATATTTTATTATGCTATGCACCAAATCATATCATATTCATGTTAACATGCATTCTCTGTAAGCACCAAAAACGACATGTCTCCGATTTTGATGAAATTTGCACCACAGGTGCACCTTGGTACAAAACCAGCAAATATGCTGTTAGAAGTTTCCCACGTGCACCCGGTTGCCATGGAGACGGATCCATTGAATTTGGCCATTTTCGGCCATTTTGGACCAAACAAAAGCATGAAAATTGAGGAAATATGAATGCATTTTTATCTTTGTGTAGTGACCTCAAATATAATTCTTTGTATCATAAGAAAACATCAATTGTTAAAGAATACAAATGGAAAAATGGAAAATTTGGCATTTTTTGAGAAATTTAAGGCTAAATAAAAAAAATTGTCTACGGAAATTTTTCAAATCATATGCGTGTCGTCAAACGTCAGTATTAGTAGTGTCCACCCATGAAAAAATTGGAGTGGGATCTCAATGCTATTTTTAGTAACATGTATCTAAAAACAGACATATTTCAGAAAAATCCAAAAAATGAAATTTGGGCAGAGTTTTAGATGCCATTGCTGGGTAATTATGAAATATACTGTAAAAGTCAATGTGCTAATGTCAGAGACTGGACACCAATAACTACCATGCATATTATTTTCAGGGATTTCCGTTTTCTATTTATAGCTTCAAATGCCTAAATATAGACATGTCTCATAAAATGATGAAAAATGTCACTTTTTCCTCATTTTGAAGCTCTACTGAATCATAAATAATAAAAATATAGATCTCTTCAATATTTCATCAATAAGAACAAGGAATAGTATAATATCTCACAAATTATTGAGGACAGGCTCTCATCTCTATAAATAGTACAAATGTCTAAAAATAGACACATATGAAATTAACTGTTTAATGTTGATTTTCCACTAATTCTCAAATTAGAGATGGGAAATTTACCAACTTACTGTCACTAACTGTAACTGATATTATGTGACTTACAAAAACAAAATAACATTCAATGGAATGCAGCATGATAAGCAGAGGTTTCCATTTCTATTTATAGTAACACATAGTTAAAAATAGAAATAATGCAAAATATCGGGAAAATGTCGTTTTTTTTAACTTTTTTCTAAAATTTTGGATGAATAATTGCTGACTATCTGATTTTAATTGCTATTGGCATATGGTGACCAACAAGTAAATGAAAGCCTTCTATCAAAAACAGAATGAGAAGCAGGGGTTTCCATTTCTATTTATAGTAACACATGTTTGAAATTAGACGTACTGCAAAATATCAGAAAAAATGTAGTTTTTGTACTTTTTTCTCATATTTTGGATGAACAATTGCAGACTATATGTTTTTAACTGCTAATTGACGTATGGTGACCAACAAGTAAAAGAAAGCATAAACGAAATACAGAATGAGAAGCAGAGGTTTCCAATTCTATTTACAGTAACACATGTTTTAAAAATAGATGTGATGCAAAATATCGCAAAAATGTCACTTTTTGTATTTTTTTTCTAAATTTTTGGATGAATAATTGCTGACCATCTGTATTTAACTGCTATTGGCATATAGTGACCAACAAGTTAAAGAAAGCATTATATCAAATACAAAATGAGAAGCAGAGGTTTCCATTTCTATTTATAGTAACATGTGTTTAAAAAATAGACTTCATGTAAACTATCAGAGAAGTGTCATTTTTGTACTTTTTTTTTTCTAAAATTTTGGATGAAAAATTGCTGACTGTCTGTTTTCAACTGCTATTGGCATATGGTGACCAACAAGTAAATGAAAGCCTTATATCCAATACAGAATGAGAAGCAGAGGTTTCCATTTCTATTTATAGCAACATGAGTTTAAAATAGAAATACTGTTAACTATCGGAAAAATGTAGTTATTAGTACTTTTTTCACATTTTGGATGAGCAATTGCAGACAATATGTTTTTACTGCTATTGGCATTCAGTGACCAACAAGTAAAAGAAAGCATATATGAAATACAGAATGTGAAGCAGAGGTTTCTATTTCTATTTATAGTAACACATGTTTGAAAATAGACATGCTGCAAATTCTCGAGAAAATGTAGACTTTCGCACTTTCTTTCTAACATCAGGGATGGTCAAAGTGCAGACAAACGGCTTTTATTTGTTATTGACAGAATGTGACTAACGAGTGTGAAAAAGCTTTAGCTAAAGTGTATAAGAATAATGTTTAAGCGTATTTTTACATTTCTGCCTATAGTAACACATATTTATAAAAGAAATCAGGAAAATAAAGAATCATTCGTTTTTCTCAAATTAGGGATATGAAATTTGCAGTTAAACTTTCATTAGCTGTAACTGACATGGCTAATTGTATTCGGCGCGCCAGCGCGTCCACCTCATTCCAATACATATATCACAAAAGTATGTTCTCCCTGCATTAAAACACTCAAATGACAGCGATTTTCTTCATAAATTAAGCATTATCGTTTATACTCAGGTCGACAGCCCCAGCCCGATTGAAATTCTTTTGTTAGGTGGATCCAGAAAATTTTCCCTAGGAGCCGGTGTCTCAAATCACTATGTCAGTTTAAACTAGATCTGTCCAAACGGGACTAAATACCCCGCTGGGTTTTTCAGAGGTGCTAAATCATGAATATTTAATGGATCTTATTCTAAGAGAAGAGAGAAATGCTAAAACATTTTTAATGCAAATGTAATTGCTCATAATATTTTCATAAATGAAACGAAGGCGCATCCTAATAAAAAAAAACCAGACTAAATATACGGACCAGACACGAATTATGAACTTTTTCTGTCAGTGACCTTGACCTTGCATTAATGGCCTTGGATCAAAGTCATGACAGAAAATCAGGTAATAAGCAATGTTTGTGTGAAGTAGTAGATTCAGGTTTGGCAATAAAAAAAGATATGGACCTTGAACTTCCCCAAATGACCTTGCGTCAAGGTTATGACACACTCTTAGGTCATGAGCAGTCTGTGTGTGAAATGAGAACCTACCAAGTTCATCCATAAGAAAGATATGGAGCGAACACGATTATGAAATTTTTCTTCAGTGACCTTGAACTTCCCAAAATGACCTTGGTTCAAGGTCATGACACACCCTTAAGTCATGGGCAGTCTTTGTGTAAAATGAGAACCTACCAAGTTTATCCATAAGAAAGATTTGGACTGGACACGAATAATGAAATTTTTCTTCAAGTGACCTTGAACTTCCCTAAATAACCTTGGGTCAAGGTCATGACACAATATTAGGGTAATCTTTATGTGAAATAGGAACCTACCAAGTTTATCAATAAGAAAGATCTGGACCGGACACGAATTATAAAATTTTTCTTCCAGTGACCTTGAAGTTCCCCAAATGACCTTGGGTCAAGGTCATGACACACACTTAGGTCATGGACAATCTTTGTGTGGAGTAGTAGATTCTAATGTTCCTCATTAAGGAAGATATGGATCGGACACTTTTGCACAGACAGATGGGCAGATGGACAGCTAGACAGACGGACAAACTGATTCTTATATATTCCAAAACTTCGTTTGGGGGGGATATAATGAAGTTGAATATTTCAGGGATCCAGATCCCCTTTGATCCATGCATGCCTTACCACAATTTGTTCAAAAGTAATCTGAAATTTGCCCAAGTTTTTTGAGTTGGCTTACTTTCGATATCTCTCTATTTATACATGCATGTATATATTTCTCTAGACTTAAACTAAAGCATTTAAAAAAAATTGTTGTTTTGGTTTTTATAAATTTATTTTACGTATAAACATACATGTAGGTGTTAGAACGGGGGGGGGTCAAAGATAGACATCACATAGGTAATAAATAATTGGGAGTAGATTTACCCCATCCCCCCCCCTTTCAGCAGACATTTTGCAGTGTAATCGAATAAGGGTAAGTGGTAGTGTTTAAAAAAAATGGTACTGAAAGAAGTTCAATCCCCCTCACATGAAATAGGATTTCATGTTTGGGCCCCCCTCTTCACTTTTAATTTCCTTCTAACATGAATGTAACAAAGTATTTTGTTATGACCCTAGATTTTTATCTCCTTTTTAAAGACTTGATTTTCATGGCAATAATCTCTAGGGTCATAACAAAACTGAACTTCTTTCAGTACCATTTTTTCTTTCTAAATGCTTGAGCCACCGCCTCCTAGGGAAAATTTTCTGGATCCACCTAACAAAAGAATTTCAATCGGACTTGGGCTGTGGACATGAATTTAACCGATAATGCTTAATTTATAAAGAAATTCGCTGTAATTTGACTTTTTAATGCAGGGAGAACATACTTTTGTGATATATGTATTGGAATGAGGCGGACGCGCTGGCGCACCGAATACAATTATCCATGTAAGTTACAGCTAATAAAAGTTTGACTGCAAATTTCACATCCCTAATTTGAGAAAAACGAATTATTCTTTATTTTCCTGATTATTTATAAATATGTGTTACTATAGGCAGAAATGTAAAAATACGCTTAAACATTATTCTTATACACTTTAGCTAAAGCTTTTTCATACTCGTTAGTCACATTCTGTCAATAACAAATAAAAGCCGTTTGTCTGCATTTTGACCATCCCTGATGTTAGAAAAAAAAGTGCGAAAGTCTACATTTTCTCGAGAATTTGCAGCATGTCTATTTTCAAACATGTGTTACTATAAATAGAAATAAAAACCTCTGCTTCACATTCTGTATTTCATATAATTATGCTTTCTTTTACTTGCTGGTCACTGAATGCCAATAGCGGTAAAAACATATTTTCTGCAATTGCTCATCCAAAATGTGAAAAAAGTACAAAAAACTACCGGTACATTTTTTTCGATAGTTAACAGTATTTCTATTTTTAAACTCATGTTACTATAAATAGAAATGGAAACCTCTGCTTTGCATTCTGTATTTCGTATATGCTTTCTTTTACTTGTTGGTCACTGAATGCCAATAGCAGTAAAAACATATTGTCTGCAATTGCTCATCCATAATGTGAAAAAAAGTACAAAAAACTCATTTTTCCGATAGTTTACAGTATGTCTATTTTAACTCATGTTGCTATTAATAGAAATGGAAACCTCTGCTTCTCATTCTGTATTGGATATAAGGCTTTCTTTTACTTGTTGGTTACCATATGGCAATAGCAGTTGAAAACAGACAGTTAGCAATTTTTCATCCAAAATTTTAGAAAAAAGTACAAAAATGAAAGTTCTCTGATAGTTTACATGAAGTCTACTTTTCAAACACATGTTACTATAAATAGAAATGGAAACCTCTGCTTCTCATTTTGTATTTGATATAATGCTTTCTTTTACTTGTTGGTCATTATATGCCAATAACAGTTAAATACAGATAGTCAGCAATTATTCATCCAAAATTTAGAAAAAAGTACAAAAAATGACATTTTCCCGATATTTTGCAACACGTCTATTTTTAAAACATGTGTTACTGTAAATAGAATTGGAAACCTCTGCTTCTCATTCTGGATTTCGTATATACTTTCTTTTACTTGTTGGTCACCATATGCCAATTAGCAGTTAAAAACATATAGTCTGCAATTGTTCATCCAAAATGTGAGAAAAAAGTACAAAAAACTACATTTTTCTGATATTTTGCAGTACGTCTATTTTCAAACATGTGTTACTATAAATAGAAATGGAAACCTCTGCTTCTCATTCCCGTTTTTGATAGAAGGCTTTCTTTTATTTGTTGGTCACCATTTGCCAATAGCAATTAAAAACAGGTAGTCAGCAATTATTCATCCATTTTTTTGGAAAAAAGTTTAAAAAAACGACACTTTCCCGATATTTTGCATTATTTCTATTTTTTAACTATATTACTATAAATAGAAATGGAAACCTCTGCTTATCATGCTGCATTCCATTGAATGTTATTTTGTTCTTGTAAGTCACATAATATCAGTTACAGTTAGTGACAGTAAGTTGGTAAATTTCCCATCTCTAATTTGAGAATTAGTGGAAAATCAACATTAAACAGTTAATTTCATATGTGTCTATTTTTAGACATTTGTACTATTTAAAGAGATGAGAGCCTGCCCTCAATAATTTGTGAGATATTAAACTATTCCTTGTTCTTATTGATGAAATATTGGAGAGATCCATATTTTTATTATTCATGATTCAGTGGAGCTTCAAAATGAGGAAAAAGTGACATTTTTCATCATTTTATGAGACATGTCTATATTTAAGCGTTTGAAGCTATAAATAGAAAACGGAAATCCCTGAAAATAATATGCACGGTAGTTATTGGTGTCCAGTCTCTGACATTAGCACATTGACTTTTACAGTATATTTCATAATTACCCAGCAATGGCATCTAAAACTCTGCCCAAATTTCATTTTTTGGATTTTTCTGAAATATGTCTTTTTTTAGATACATGTTACTAAAAATAGCATTGAGATCTCACTCCAATTATTTCACGGGTGGACACTTCTAATACTGACGTTTGACGACACGCATATGATTTGAAAAATTTCCGTAGACAATTTTTTTTATTTAGCCTTAAATTTCTCAAAAAATGCCAAATTTTCCATTTTTCACATTTTGAGAAACTATGCTATTTTGCCTAACCATTTTCCAAGAGTGGGGTCAATTCTGGAATAACTGGTTATATGCCCTGTATTCTTTAACAATTGATGTTTTCTTATGATACAAAGATTTATATTTGAGTTCACTACATAAAGATGAAAATGCATTCATATTTCCTCAATTTTCATGCTTTTGTTTGGTCAAAAATGGCCGAAAATGGCCAAATTCAATGGATCCGTCTCCATGGCAACCGGGTGCACGTGGGAAACTTCTAACAGCATATTTGCTTGTTTTGTACCAAGGTGCACCCGTGGTGCAAATTTCATCAAAATTGGAGATATGTCGTTTCCAAGCCCTATAATAAATTTTTTGGTGCTTACAGAGAATGCATGTTAAAAATCATGAAAATCAATGAAACATATGGAGATAAAGAACATTATACAAGATCAAAACGTGTGTCCCTTATCATGAATGGGAAATAACAGCAAAATCCGATGTCAATTCAGTGTATGAATAATGGACTAACAATTAGGATGAAAAACGTCAGTAAGCATTTGACTCAATGATAAATTGTATTTGCTGACAAGGTCATTGTATCGATCATAGAACTTACGAATTGATGATTTAAATCGAAACTGCTGATATTCTTGTTCCATCAACTTGTTTGTCAATTTTATCTCGTTTTAGAAATTGTTTGTAAATATAGAGCATGTTCTTGTATTCATTAATTTTTCAAAAGAATATTTTAAATATTTTAAATAATTTAAATCTTAGAAACATAAACAAAGTGATGTTGGATCTGTCCAAATCTTTCAGAAAAAAATATAAACAAAGTGATGTTTGATCTGTACACGATTTAAAAAACATTCTCAAAATCTAAACGGTTTATATGCCATTTTATCTTTAAAACTATTAAGAGTTACATCTGAAGTTAACAAAAACACTTACTTTATTAAGGTTGACCAGATTAATTTAATTAACTAACTAGCCTTTGAAAACGTATACACCCTGTTCTTGGAATATTTTTTTTTCAATTATTCTTTGCGTATTAAAAAAAAAACCCTAAAATTTAAAAAGATGATTTAGCCTAAAAATTGATAAAAATAAATCTCAAGTTGAATTCCTTAAAGAAAAAAAAGAGAGATATAGATCTTATGGATAAAGTGTTAATTTCCATGAATAATGTATTAGTATATTAAATGCTTTGTAAATACAATAACGCTGTAATAAAGTAATGTATACGTATTGCTGAATTATTTTCTATCAACCAAAGAGATTTTATTTCAATTGACAAGTGATACTAGTAATCGGAATTTAATTCGTATGTAAAATTAAACCAGATCCGAAAAAGTATGGACTTTCCTTAAGAGTAAAAGCTTACAGAAAGGATCACTTCATATTTTAAGCTTACCACTATGCATTCGTCTAACAAGAATATTTCTACCAAAACGAATGTTTTAGCATCAAAAATTGACAAGGGGTCATTATATTATTCTACGGGGTCATTTTTCTACAACGCACACGGAGGAAAACGACCCCAAGGCCATAATTTCTACAGAAAAGGCGGTCATTTTTCTCTGTCGAATATTGACCAGGAGGTCAAATTTCTACGTAGAAAAATGACCCCCGGTCAATATTCTACGGGGGTCACTTTTCGTCGTTACACCCCACCTATTCTCTATGTTCAGATGTTTTTAGCGACTTAGTTGATCTATGGAGATGGGGGTTAACTTTAAATTTGTCAATTTGAAAATATATGCCGAGTGAGATGTCTGAAAACTTAAAAGGTACATTTATGTAAGATGAAAATTGACAATAAGTTAAATATTTATTCCCGGTATTCACTAAATAAAACTAATTCAAAAGTCAAATTATAATACCTTGAACTGTTGATTAAATTGTGTTTTTCACTATAAGCTCTTATGATTAAATGCAAGAAGAGCTTTTGTGATAGTAAGCTGATACATACGTTATGCCGTTTTAAAGAATGAGATAAAACTTGTAGATAGAATTTATGAGGCATTGGAAGGAGACTGAAAGGACAAACTTTAATTCCATGGAAGTTAGCACACCCATTCAAACAATAGAACAATTGAAGAAAAAGACGCGAAGATAGCTTACTAGTGACATTTGGCGCGAAAAAAGCGATTCACACCTTTCGTAAAATATAAATGGACCGATCCAATAGTATGGAATTGCAGAAAAAATGGTACACGGTCATGTTGAAACGTTGAATCGCATGAATAATCGGTTCCATGCAAAAATAGTAAAGGAAGATAACACAGCAGTATTTTGTTTCAGTTAATCATTGTTTTTTTTCTTCTGAAAACTGTTTCTTTTAACGAGGCCAAGTCTAATTCGAGTGCACATCACTTTGCACAGCTTTTTTATTTCATGCAGTCATAATTTTTATTATTTTAATACAAAATGAACATTATTTGTAACTCCTACTGATCTGAAAATGTGATTTTACGACAATTATTGGAAAAAGAACTTTGAAATGGCTCTAACAACGTCACCATTTTCGGAATTTGTAAGCAATGCATGACGCTGAAGAATGACGCATGACTCGCTTGTATCTTCAAGACGTCCATGGATATTATACTTAAAACTGATGACATAACTTCCCACGAAACATACTAGCAATCTAAAAATTGCTATTTATGCCGAAAAAACTGAAAAACTGTATGCACCGATAATTCAACAGCAAAGATATGTATGTACACCGTAATATGTCAATTTTAGAGGTATTTGGCTTCGAAAAAATAAACTTAGTAATTACTACCTAGACTAATCGAGATGGTGAATTTTTTTTGAATTTTTATTATTTGGGGACTTTTTACATTTACTTCCATTTACTTGAATGAAAAAGAAATCCCTAGGGCAGAAGTATAAAAAATATTGAAAAAATTTTCCAACAAATTCCCATAGGGTCCAATAGTAAAGTTTGACAACATTTAAGATGGCCCACTAGGAAATCGAGATGGTAAACATTCGATTATTTTAACCTAAAACAATAAAAAAAAAACAGTAAAATTTAAGTATCAAAAAGTAATCAAAATCTCTAGGGCAGAAATAATTAGACTCGGCCTCGTTAAAATGCAGGTAAAGAATTCGAATAAAAATCAGCGTGCACAAAATCTAGCTCTCTAGGTATGAGCGCATAGTTTCGGATTATGAAAATATTGGTCCTGATACAGCCTGATGCCGTGACGTCAGGCAATTAAAGATAAATGATATATGTAAGCTACCTTTCTTTCAAACTCATTGCAAAATTCAATTTAGGATTTTTTTAATGATTTTATTGAGCAATATATATAGAGTATCTTCTAGCATGTCTATTTTGAGCATTTCATAAATGTAATTCTTTAAACATTTATCTAAGAGGCCTGTGTATTGACAGGTATTTAAATCACATGACCTGCATTTAAATAACAGGCCTAGTAAGGTAGCAATGGAAAGTTGATTGTCTGAAAGTTGTAAATAGCCACATTGATTTTACAGGTAAGACATTATTTCAATTTTAATACCACACTTTTTATAAAACTTATCCCATATCTGAATAAAGAAAAAAAATCTGTATTAAAAAGTAGACATCCTTAAAAAATAAGGAGCAATATAATTATTCATGATTTTACTTTTTAAATTATGAAATACAATACATGTAAGGGTTTAAGCACGTGGATTTTAAATCACATTTGTATCTAAAACCCTAAGACTTATGATTTCTATTTGGAATTTCGGCTCATGATTGGTTGAATTCTGTCACATGAAGGATGTGTAATACAGTCAATTGAAAAAAATATATATACTTACATGGCCACAGTTAATGCAGAGTTATCTTTCACTTTGGTACAGTTGAAACAACTCAAGTTTCTAAAATACAGTTAATGCACAGTTATCTTTCCTTTTGGTACAGTTGAAACAACTCAAGTTTCTAAAATTATTATTAGACAAGGAGCATGTTGATACATAATAAAACCTCAAGTTACAGATGAACTATACAAAACAGACCAGCTCTCATAAAAAAATAATTATTTTTTATTAATTCATTTTCTTCACATTATTAATTAAGTACTTTCTTTCAATAATTTTCATTCTTGATATTGAACATTTCTACAATTATTTGTCAATCACTTTTCATCATATATACATTTTTTTACTACAATATACCGTATAAGTAGAAATTTTAGCGAGGATTTAATTTTGGCATTATTAGCGAGGGTGTTGAGATCGCTAAAATTGAATATCGCTAATAATAAATTGCGTGTTATTTGCACTAGTTTCTATAGTTAGCATTTTAAAATCGCTAAAATTACTTCTCGCTAAAAATAAAATACCAGTTTTTCAGAAGAAATCGCTAAATTTGCGTCTCGCTAAAATTTCCACTTATACGGTATTTTATTTTTACCTATTCATTGAAATCGTCGTTTTAAGTACATTCAAAGCATACAAAATAAAAATCTCGACATGAAACTCAAACTTTAAATTTTTCTTTACAGTATGTTAATCTAGACTTGGTCATGTTAGAAGACTATAATAGACCCCCTCTTCAGCCCAAGACATACTCCTCTGTGACCTGTGTTTCAGAGTCACTGTGAACTTTGTCAGATTAACCTGTGTAAGGCCTGTCTAGGGGAGCATCTCTTTGATTTATCCCAAAAACACAAGGTTGTACCAAACATGTGCAAACTCAGGACTTCTAACCTTTGCTTAAAATCAAGGAATGCCGAATTCAGAAATTTACTCCTAAAGTCTATATTTCATTATCAAGTTTATCATCTCATCTTACCAACACAGAAAAACCCCATGAAATTTTTGGTTCTCTGTCAGCATTATCCATAACAACAGAAAAAACATACACAATGAAGACACCAGAAACTGTATCCTGTCCTCAAGTTAAATCACTGCTTGATGAACCAGAGCTTATCGCCTTTATAGACACTCGGTATAATTATTTACACAGTGTTACCTGTCTCAGTGATGAAGAAATCTGGACATGTGGATACGACAATATCATGAAACTCTACAACCTCCAAGGTGAACTATTGAAGTCAATCCAAACCAATTCACGGGAGGTACCATATGACATAGCAGTGACAAAGAGTGGAGATCTAGTTTATACCAATGGTGAGACTAGAACTGTAAACATAGTGAAGGATAAAAAGATACAGGAACTGATCAGACTACAGGGGTGGAAACCTCTCCATATTTGTAGTACCTCCTCTGGGGAACTCCTGGTTTCCTTGGACAGTGATGATGATAAACAATCAAAGGTTGTTCGTTACTCTGGATCCACAGAGAAACAAACCATTCAATTTGATAGTCATGGTAAATCTCTTTATTCTTCTGGTGACCTTAAATGTATCAGTGAGAACAGGAACCAGGATATCTGTGTGGCTGACAATAGAGATAAAGCAGTAGTGGTGGTTAATCAGGCAGGAAAACTCCGATTCAGATACACTGGTCACCCCTCTGCTAAAAAGAAGTTATTTGATCCAGTTGGTATCACAACAGATAGCCAAAGTAAGATTTTGACGGTAGACGGTGACAACAATTGTATTCATATCCTAGATCAGGATGGACAGTTCCTCCGTTACATTGATGACTGTGATCTTAGGTATCCATTTGGTTTATGTGTAGACAACAAAGACAACCTGTTTGTGGCTGAACAGATAAGTGGTAAAGTAAAGAAAATCAAATACATGTAAATAGTTCAATGTCATCGAAAATTTATGTGAATGATATACAAGATAACATGATAAGTTCATGTGTCATGTATAAAATCCGCAGAACCGTACAAGAAATGTTTACTAGAATATTATAATAAAACTTAAAGCCATATATTGCGTATGTACAATGAAAATTATTGGACTAAAATTATAAGAACTTATTATTTGTATCATTACTTTATATAAAGATGGAACTTTTCCGTAAATTACAAAATCTAAATCAATTGCGCTATAAAGATATCACAATTTAATTTGTATTCTCGGAATTTTCTCCCACTGGGAAGAAAATACAAAAGATTTAAATAACACGTTATAGACAAGATAAAATTGTATCATTAGATGAAACGAGGTATTCTCCGTGTTCAGAATTGTATGAAAAGCTTTAATTTAAATGTGTCAACTATATTTCTTTACTTAATTTTGTATTTTTCAAAAATATAGTTTTTTTATCAGTTACGCCATATATGGCTTTAATTTACTTTATGATTATTTATTTTTAATTTCATTTTATACTGAACTTGAAACATCCTCCGGAATTAAATGAAAATAAATGAATGAGCACAAAGCAAAGATGGTTTATGATGAGAATGTATGTAATGGATCAAAACAGTGAAATTTATAAAACAACATAACAACCATTTAGATCTAGTTGTCTCCTTATCAATTAGATATGAATAAATATTAAGAAAATGTTATATAATTTTCTTTTTGTTGTAATTATTAGGATGTGCATCCAAAGGCTTGTACTAAAAGTTAGAACTCTTTCTTCACCATTTATATATGATAAAAAACGTTTATTAAACCCCTACTTTATAAAACTTATTGAGACTTTTACAGAAGCTACATTACACATCACAGGCACCTGAAGTATGGATAATACCCCCCCCCCCTTTTTATGAAAAAAATGTAAGAGTGTATAATATCTCAAAAATATAAAAAATTTCCCCGTCAAACACATCTATATGTCGTTATATGCAAGCAGATTGTACTTTTTCTCACGTTTAAAGAATGACCCTATTCCGTATAATAAAAATACACATTATACGGAATAGGGCCATTCTTTAAACGTGAGAAAAAGTACAATCTGCTTGCATATAACGACATATAGATGTTTTTGACGGGGAAATTATATATTTTTGAGATATTATGCACTCTTACATTTTTTTTTAATTAAAAAAAGGGAGGGTATTATCCATACTTCAGGTGCCTGTGTTACACATTGCCAGTCTGATTAAAACCAGCCCACTTCTCCTTTCACTCCTGACGAGTGAAAGGAGAAGGGGACTGGTTTTAATCAGACTGAAACATTGCCTTTGTGCACCTAGTTCACCTTCTAATAAAACATATTTAGGGTTTCTCATCACAAAACATGGACACTGTCATTCTTTCTATAGTATTGGGTATCCATTTCTTATCCAAAACACTTCCCATACCAATGAAGGAAATTTAATGAGACTTGCACAGTATCTTCATTACATATTAATTTATAGAATTTTAATTACATTTTTTAACCTCCTATTTTTGTTCTGATCAGAAAGAAATTTGAAGAAATAGACACACACTTTGCACCATTTAACTCATTTTTTTTGGAGGGGGGAGGGGGCAAGGGCTATTATTGAGTACCATAACTTGAAAAGATGCATACTCGTGCTTTAATCAGATTGGCTGCAGGGGATGGGGGATTGCAATATTTTCCTTGTATTTTGATGAAAAATGTGATATTGTAATATATATTATGTGGTTCGACAATTAGATATAAATACAGATCAGCATAATGTGTTCCCAAATTTCTACATTAGGTAAGTTAACTTCAAGGACATGCTTGCACATTTGCTGAATTCTGATTGGCTATTACGCATTTCTAAGAAAAGTCTTTTTCTGTAGTTTTAGTATCTTTTCTAGATGCTGGTTGCCCTCACCCCCACCTTTTGTTGCTATAAGATCGAACACTGACAATTTCTGCCTCTCTCATATCTCTGTGGTGTTTCAAGAGCCCCTCCCCCCCATTTTAAGGCCGTTTTTACCTGAAAGAATTTAATATGATGACATTATTAGGGAATAGGACATCATTAGATTAAGAGTGGGGGATATGTTTGGCCTGGAAACATATGTACATTTTAACAGTTCCAGTTACAATTACAATTAGGTCTAGTTTTTTTTTTATTGAAATGAGTATTTCTATAGATGCATCCTGAATTTCTTAAGTTCAAAGTAGCAGTCTGTGTTTTATGTAATCATTCAGCTTTTCGTGATATGTTCATGTATTTCCATATATAATTTTTTTTACCTTAAGTTTTAGAATTAATTCAAAGTTTAATTTACGAGTATAAATGTGAAAAAAATTAACTTGTACCTTATGGTGTCTTAAATGATATCGAGAAAAGAAATATATATACAGTGTTCATGTATATACATGTATTTATATTTCATCAAACATGAAAGCAAGGATGCTAACAACAATATTTAGAACGTTTCCCGATATAATTTTTATGCATGCTTGTCACATGTATTTTTTCCCTAGCTGGTTCCCCCTATCCGATTCCAAAAAAGCGAAACTTTCTCCGTCAAAGGTTCTTGTTTACAGGAGCCCCCTTCCCCCCCCCCCCCCCCC
>PRKT01001340.1:0-42099 GCA_003671525.1 Saccostrea glomerata | reverse complement strand
AGTGAAGATTCAAGCTTGTTCAAATCATGACCTCTGGGGCTAGTTTTGGGCCCAAAATGGCTGACCAAATTTGTACATAAGGATATATAAGGAAACCTTTTAAAATCTTCTTTTCAAGTACTTCAAAGCCATGATTAGTGATATTTTTCTATTTATATGGAATCATCCTCAGGTAGTGTAGATTGTACATTGTTCAAATCATAACATCCAGGAGGGTTAAAATTCAAGCCCCCCCCTCCCCCAGTAAACTTTCAGTTTTGATCTGATCTGTGCTTTTTCCTAGTAGATGTGCTCAGGTGAGCGATGTGGCCCTTGGGCCTCTTGTTTTAATTTGTTTTTCTTTGAAGGTTACAACTGTACAGCCCCAGACGGGTCGTTTATGCAGTACGGAAAGAAATATCATGTGGATCAGAACTTGGTCTGTCATTGCCTGGGACGGGAACCAAACGAAACTGCCGTCTGTAACCCAGTTCACCCTACCAAAATTGTTCCAGAAGTCGTGGGATATTATTAAATCTTTTGTACAGAACATCATTGTTTTATCGTTCCTTTGATGAACACTCATAATGTACAAAAAACGGAAAACGTTTTGAACGCGAATTAAGATAAAGTTTCCATAGAATCCCAAGACATATCGTATTTGCTTGTCCTTATACTCTGTCAGACAACCAGAAAATTGTTCTAACGGATATGTACAATGTTTGTTAATGGTCCTCTTTTCTGCCTCTGTTTGATAGCTGTGTTTTTATTTTGAATTTACCGGAGATGAGTAACTAAAATGGATCATGACCACTTTTTATTTACGAAAGCCGTTAGAGGACAGGTAGAAAAAATTTTTCATCTGGCTGTCGCCACATAGAGAAGGTGCAGTAATTGGCAACAGTGATACCGGTAATTTATTCTTAAAATGAAGGAAAAGGCTAATGACCTTGACATAGCTTTTCTCTTAAAATGAAATGGTCAAATCTAATCTCTCTCTCTCTCTCTCTCTCTCTCTCTCTCTCTCTCTTTGGCCTAGAACCATAAACTGAGAACAGACTTAAGTCAAAATTTTTGATTTTGCATAGGCGTCGGAATCAAATTGAAAGTGGTGGGCTAATTGAAAGGGGGGGGGGGGGCTAAACCAACAAAAAGGTGTAATCCCCAATTTTTAATGCCAAATGTCTATCTTTGCTTAGCCCCACAAGACCCCCATCCCCGGTTCCGACGCATAAGTTTTGAATAGCTTGCAATTTATAGGTAATACGTTACCAAGAATTTGTAGGTTTGTATAATATTCCAATTTTAACATATTGTAAAATATTAGTTTTCTCATCAAAATTATTTTCAAGTTATTTTGATTTGAATGTTCGACTTAAGTCTGTCCTTAGTAATAGTTTTTGATCTTGGTTTCACTCTAACAAAAATTAAATATTTATTTTATTTTACCTTCTGTTCATTAAAACGTAAAAGGTAATCCTAAAATACATGTATATATACCTCAAATTGTAATGTAGAGAGAATGGTTACAGACATTCATGCCTGCTATTCATTCCAATTTCGGTATATCAATAAATATTATTGTAACATATTTAAAAAAACAAAACAAAATTGTACAGATAATATGGACTCTATACTTATCGAGCACCTGTTCTTTTTCCGGAACTAAAACCGCCGATATTCCGGTCTTTATAATGTATTGTTTGTGCATAGATACAATGTAAACAATCCGCGACATTGTACAATGTAAATATCGTGGCAAAGATCCAAGACTTAGAAAGGTAAGGCGAGATTACTTTTCTTTATTAACAAAAGAACTTCATATAATCATTGGAAATCAAAGCATGCATTCTATTCGAGGGGCGTGATTTCATTTAATAATGCTTTATTAAATTTTATACAGCACTCTTTGGTTTTTTGACAATCGATATATTGAAAAGTTGATAAGTCTGTTTAAAGCAATTTTAAAGTTACCTGTACATAACAAAATACAAGGAGATATTTAACAAAGGGGATTTTATAGCGACATTGATATTGAATTAATAAGTTTAAACAAGATTAAAGGTTTGTAAAGAAATTTTACTTTAAAATGCATTTGAATGGGACCGCATTTAATACAACCTTGAATAATTTTGCTTAAATGCATTCAAAGCAATTTTAAACAGCAATTAAATCCACCTGTCCTTTAATATTATAACTTCGTTTCTTTTTTTAAATCCATGAATAGCAAAAAATATGCTTTTTTAAAATTTACCCAAATTATAGAAAATTAAAAAACCTCAAGCAAGTTTTTTTTTACAAGTAATACAATAGAAAGGAATTAAAAGTAAAATAATACAAAAATCAAAAGAAAGTGGAAAGTAGGCATAAGAGAGAGAGAGAGAGGCGGGGAATTGAAAAGAGAGGAGTGAGGGGGGTCTTTTCTACTGACCAATACATTCATAACATTTTATATTTTTTTCTTGATTTCGTTAATATATATAAATCAAATAAAGCTAAAAAGAGTTTCCGCTAGAATGACTGGATCCGCCGACGGACCGACACGTACTGAGTGGTTTGGGATAATTAAGGCTCGGTAGACAACAATTTAGTGGAAGCAAGGCAGATAAGAATTTAAAAAAAACATTGTAGCAATGTTTTTAAATCAACAGGTCGCGTGCGGTAATTCACAAAACAGATAGGATATGTTTTCAATCCTTAACAAAACATCTTTGGCAGCACTCAATCAGGTACCTGTCATTATCTCAGGCAATTATAATCCTTTACTCTTGAAGTTGGACACAAGGTTCACGTATTAAATGACAGACATTGATCTTGATGTCTTAGCATTCTAGAGCTTTTGATCTCAGATTATACCTTAAATAAATAATTTAAATACCTGTACATCAAACAATTATTATCTACTTTACAAGGTAAACTCGGTGCATTTGTCGCCCATACAGATCTACATTCTGCTACACTCTGAAATACAAGGGCATTGCAGGAATTCAAACATGAAGGCGGATCCAAATTCTATCTAAAATATTTCTTGAACAGACACTTGGGGGAGGGTGTGTGTCTTGTTGGGTGTGGCATGCCTTTGTAGAATAAAAAAAATCTTTGTAAAACCTAGACTTCTTGACTCAGACTTCAAGTTTCTGTGGCCATTTCATTTCTCACATTTTTGAAGATGAATACATGAATATCGAACCTGTTTCTGAGAGATAAGATAAAAATTCCAATGAAAATATATCCCTGTAAGTTTTTAGCATAAATGAATAATGTATAGTGCTGACACGTCTTTTGGGAGTTTTCAATATTTTAAAAACAAAATCCTCCAAAATTTGTGTTTAAAGAAGAAGCGTGTTTGTTAAGTAAGATCGAATTATGATATTAATATAATAATACTTTCAGCTTTCCTTTCTGTACATCAGCAGCAGTGTTGCGCACTTAAAAGCGTTTACTGTACATTTGTCTATCTTAAAATGCAAAATAAGAATTTAAAACCAAGATCTCTAAATAAGATCACATTTCTATTTGTTACTGAATGTATACATGTGACAAATACCTTATACATTTAGTGTCCAGCATGATTGTTCTATTTGTCTCTGTATTTGATTTTTTTTTTTTTTGTTATATATGTATCCTTGACCATTATTTTTCAAATATGAGTCAAATTCGGATATATATCGTTCCATATATTGCACAACTCGCTTGAAAAAAATTATTATCATTCAATAAGTACTATAGTACATGCACTTATTCGAAACGTCACTATTGTAATGTATTTTTACCAAACGGTCTTTTACATTGCAGTATGTTCTTTGCCTTTGGACCGGGGCATAAAAATGTCATCCAGATTCAGATCAGCCCAGAAGGCCAAACCTCAAAGTCTCACCGCTAGAACAGAATTCGACTTGCCAACAAAAAGTATATCAATCACAAATCAACAGAAGAGGATACGCCCAAAGACAGTTCCAACCAGACCACAGAAAGACAGCGTGAAACCAATCTCTCTGTCAGTGACGGCAAAACCAAAAACTGTTAGCTCGGGACAAGTCGTTTCTGAAAAGAAGGGCGCTCGAAACGAAAATGGTGCCACAAAACATAAAAATTTAAGCAATTCTTTAACGAAGGAAACAGAAAATGGTAGCAAGAACAGCGAAGAGGAGAAGACATTGGCTGGAGATAGCACCACAACATTATGTCAACCGGAACACAATGTTGGTAGGACAAACGGCAAAGAAGACAAACCAAAGACCGATGTGAATTCGGGGGCAATAAGTCAACCAGAACCAAATCCTGGCAAGATAAATGACAAAGGGGAGAAATCAAAGACTATTCTGAATACCGGAACGTTAAGTCAACCGGAACTCAATTTTGACAGGACAAACGGGCAAGAAGAGAAACCAAAGACTGCTGTGAACATTGAACTAAGTCAAGCAAAACCAAATGTTAACGTCTGGAATTCTTCAAGTTTTAATGAGATTCCAGATAATGATTCGATAACAGAAAAGGAAAACGGAGACGGCAATGTTTCAGAACACATTAGCACTGAGTCTTCTAAGAATGAGTTAAACGACATTTGTAATGGTCCAATCATAGCTGTTAACGTTGAAAACGGATATGCAAATGGTGAAGACATTTCAGAAGAACAATTGGAAGCAAGCATGTTTGATGGGGTTGGTCGATTCTTCATGTGTTCTGTTGACTCTGATGTCACAACTCCATGGGTAGGTGGATTAGCGTACGTCAAAAGTGGTGACGTCATTTGTTTAGACCTAAACAATGAGTGTATCAAACGATTCGACAAAAATTTCAAGATAGTGGCAAGCATTGAGGTCCCATTTGACTGTTGTGGAATGACAATTACATCACATGATGAAATTGCAGTTACGTGCCTTAATGAAATTCATTTTTATAATGTAGGGAAATTTGGAATGAACAGAACTGCAAAATATGTTACTGTAAATGGAATGGCGCATGGTATCGCCTCCGACCAAAGCTGGTTTGCCGTGACATGTGATATTTCAGAACCGGAAGAAAGTACGATTCGAATTATGGACGAAAACGGAAGAGAGCAGTTCGCAATTTATCCACCTGTTGTGTCAGAACTTCCGTTAAAACTGTCATCCTTCATTGAGTTCGACAAATCATTAAGTCGGGTTTTTATCTCAGAATCAGCACCGAGCCGGGTCGTCTGTGTCAACTTTCAAGGTGAGGCATTGTGGGATACTTCAATTCCCGGTGGTTCACGTGGCATCGTCTCTATTGGCAACAATATTTTAGTGTGCGACCAGTTCAGTGAAAAAGTTCGTTTACTGACAAAAGATGGCGTTCTTAAGGCAGCGGTTTTATCGTCTGAAGACGGACTCTGTAACCCCGACATCATCGCCCGCAGACCTGATTCCAATGACGTCATAGTATCCTATGGTGGCTTTGGAACTATTGGACTATTTTCTTTACAATGACTTGTTTTGTTAAGGTTGATGGGGTGTGCATGCAATAATTGAATTAACTAGTAGATTTTAGATTAAGTAGTGATAGCAGCGTAATATTTATAAAAAATGTGTATTGCTTAGGGTATGAGGTGTATGGGGAATACGTTTAGAAATTGTTTTGGGTCTCTCTTTCTGTTTCATCAAATTCCGAGCTGTAATATTAGAACATCTTTTTTATCTTTAGTTCTGCAATGAATAAGACTGCATTGACATTTAATCTTGCGAAAAAAAATCGAACACATACGATTAATGCAAATCGTGAAAAATACTCGAATGAAGACCTAATGTATTCCAAATGTGGCGCAGAGGTCCCGAGGTGTTCTAATTGAAACCAGTCTTTATTCATTTAATTTAATGTCATTAAACTGCTTATGGATTTAGGGAAAAATCCTCATTATAGATTAAGTAACATGTCTTGTTTTATAAATGCATGCATCTAATTTTGAAAGATTGTATCTATTGCTGATCACCAAAGCTAGAAAATCTTTATCATTGTACCACTACTAACCAATTGTGTTCAGTTCTCCAAGTAATGCAATAAAAAAATCATGCCTTTCACAGTAGTTTATCGGTTTTGATTTTATGAATGCTGAGTCATATTATTTTAAGGCCAAGATCTAGTAAATGAAAGGTGCCTATAGATTTATCAAACTGAAGGATAAATTCCTTTATAGATGCTTTACAACTTTAGCTTGGTCAAATAAGGTGTTTCGGGGCATAATTTGTAGGTAAACAAGATGAAAAACTGTCTTTTGAATTGTCATTTTCAATAAAAAAAATTTAGAAAACCAGTCATGAATATGGGAGTTTTTTCATATTCAACAAAGGAAATGTATCTAGATTGCCTACAGTCTCTAATAAAACGGTAATTAGTATGCTCATGGCATCTACCTGAAATCAATAATTTTAATATATGTATCCGGTTTACTTTTCATATGATTTCAAATTGAAAGTCTTCAAAATGCTCTATTTTCTACATAATTCTGTTAAAGCCGTCAAGTACGGGGGAAAAGAAAGTTGAAATTGATAAAGACGTCATAATGGATTTAGCACCAAAAATTAGTCTTAAGTTATTTACTAGATCTTGACCTTAAATAATGCTAAAATATTTTATTCAAAACAAAGAATTATTCCTAATAATTTTCGTGGGAGTTTAATTTTCGTTGTTTTCGCGGTGTGAAGAGACCCATGAGTTCATGTCCAGCACGAAATGTAAAATGTGACATATTTTATTACTCAATTAAACATCTACGAAATCAAATCCACACGAATCAACGGTTTTTCCTTCCTCAAACCACAAAAAAATTACCCCTTGAAAATATGTGATTTTACAGTATTACGTTGATACAGCAATATTTTGTTAACGTTACTCTCTCAGAAATTAATGTCAAATTGTCTTCAAAACAGACATTTATGCATGGTCTGTACAAAACATACAAAAAGCTGCCATGGCAAGCATAGCAGGAGAGTAGAAAAAATAAGCCTTTTGACTTATTACAGTATTTTTTTAAGCACTTCTTTCTACACTAAACATACATTAAGTAAAAAAGTAAATGACCAACATAGAACAACGTAAAAGTAGATGACCAACAAATTTAAAGTAGATGACCAACAAATTGAAAGTTGATGACCATATTGAGATGAGAGGGTAGCATCAGTTTGACCAAAAGAGAAATTGTAAAAAGTAGTACAATGTAATTTGAAATGAATGTAATATATAATAATATAATCTTCTACAATTTGTTTGACCAGTTTGGTAATTTCAGTAATACAAGTATTACATTGCAAAATGTATTAAAAATGTAACGCACAACAGCAATTTGACACGTTATTAATGCAAAGTTGAGGTTTACAACTTCTACAAGCAATGTTTTTGCAATAATAAGAGGTGCATATGTTACATCCCATTCATATGATTACAGACCCAGGTATTACATAAAAGAACGAAATTATTTAATTGCCATTCTATTTCTATTCACAAAATGAAGGTTTTATTATTTAACAGATATTATGTAAATGATTAAACTTAATTTACAGTGAAATAAATATTTGCATATCAAATAATGACATTTAGATATTGAGAGAGACATCTTGTAATGTTTTGAATTTCCAAGAATAAATGTTTCAATAATAAATTTTATTCCCAGTGATCATTAGAACTTAATGATAATGCTTTATACATCTTCGTAAATATATGAACAGAAAATAATCTTGATTCTGCAAATAGCAAACCCTGTTACATGTACATGTAAAATATGATCTGAGTGAGTAACAGATAGTATACTGAGTCACTGTTCGGCTTTTTTTCTGGTAAGCACTCTCCTTGGCTGACCGCTGGTGGACAGTGGCTATACTCGTCCCCTGTAGCGTTGTTCTTGCGTCCCTCCTGGAACAATGCGGTGGTCTTCACACAAACTTCATCCTGAACAATGTGCTGCATCTACAGAATAGAATAAACAATACATATCATTCCAAATCAGGGCTTTTTTGACCATATAAACACAGAGAATCATACTTTTTTATCAACCCTAATGTATGTTTTGGGAGTAAGTGAATTCTATTATCATTCATTTTTGACAACGAGAAACTTTTTTTCATGAATTAAAGTATAATACATGTACAATATGATTTTATTATACATGTATTATACTATTTTGGTCTTTGACCAGTTGTGTTAAAAACAGCAACTTTTCTCAAATTCAGAAAATATTTAATTAGTTTTGAATATTATGTAATTCAAGATAATTGATATAATTTTTTAACACTTAAGTTACCTTTCTTTTAAACTCATTGCAAAATCCAATTTATGATTTTTTTAATGATTTAATTGAGCAATACATATAGAGTATCTTCTAGCATGTCTATTTTGAGCATTTCATAAATGTAATTTTTTAAATATTTATTTAAAAGGCCTGTGTATTTACAGGTATTTAAATCACATGACCTGGCAAGCTAGCAATGGGAAGTTGATTATCAGACAGTTATTAGGAGCCACATTGATTTTACAGGTAAGACATTATTTCAATTTCAATATCACACTTTTTAAAAAAACTTATCTCATATCTGAATAAAGAAAAAACATCTTTATTAAAAAGTGGACATCCTTAAAATTCAGGAGCAATATAATTATTCACGATTTCACTTTAAATGACTATGAAATACAATACATGTAGTAGTTTAAGCAAGAGAATTTTAGATCGCATTTGTATCTATAACCCTACCACTAATGATTTCTATTTGGAATTCTGGCTTATGATTGGTTGAAGTCTGTCACATGAAGGAAGTGTAATACTTTTAGACAGTCAATTGAAAAAATATACTCAGTATATATTTACATGGTCACAGTTAATGCAGAGTTATCTTTTCATTTGGTTCAGTTAAAATAACTCAAGTTTCTAAAATTATTATTTGACAAGGAGTTTTTTTTATACATGTTTATAAATAAAACCCAAAGTTGCAGATGAAGTTACAAAACAGAACAGCTCTCACAAATAATAACTATTTTTATAAATTCATTTTCCTCACTTTATTGATTAAATACTTTCTTTCCATAATTTTCATTCTTGATATTGAACATTTCTACAATTTGTCAATCACTTTTCATCATATATTTTTTTTTACTACAACATATTTTATTTTTACCTATTCATTGATACTGTCGTTTTAAGTATATTCAAAGCCTAGATATAAAAATCTCGACAAGAAACTCAAACTTTACATTTTTCTTTACAGTATATTAATCTAGACTTGGTCATGTTAGATCTAGACTTGGTCATGTTCAATATCACACTTTTTAAAAAAACTTATCTCATATCTGAATAAAGAAAAAACATCTTTATTAAAACGTGGACATCCTTAAAACTCAGGAGCAATATAATTATTCACGATTTCACTTTAAATGACTATGAAATACAATACATGTAGTAGTTTAAGCAAGAGAATTTTAGATCGCATTTGTATCTATAACCCTACCACTAATGATTTCTATTTGGAATTCTGGCTTATGATTGGTTGAAGTCTGTCACATGAAGGAAGTGTAATACTTATAGACAGTCAATTGAAAAAATATATATATTTACATGGTCACAGTTAATGCAGAGTTATCTTTTCATTTGGTACAGTTAAAATAACTCAAGTTTCTAGAATTATTATTTGACAAGGAGTTTTTTGTATACATGTTTATAAATAAAACCCAAAGTTACAGATGAAGTTACAAAACAGAACAGCTCTCACAAATAATAACTATTTTTATAAATTCATTTTCCTCACTTTATTGATTAAATACTTTCTTTCCATAATTTTCATTCTTGATATTGAATATTTCTACAAATTGTCAATCACTTTTCATCATATATTTTTTTTTACTACAACATATTTTATTTTTACCTATTCATTGATACTGTCGTTTTAAGTATATTCAAAGCATAGATATAAGAAACTCAAACTTTACATTTTTCTTTACAGTATATTAATCTAGACTTGGTCATGTTAGAAGACTATAATGGACCCCTGTTTCAGCCCAAGACATTCTACTCTGTGACCTGTGTTGCAGAGTCACTGTGAACTTTGCCAGATTAACCTGTGTAAGGCCTGTGTAGGGGAGCATCTTTCTGATTTATCCCCAAAACACAAGGTTGTACCAAACATGTACAAACTCAGGACTTCTAGCCTCTGCTTAAAATCAAGGAATGCTGAATTCAGATATTTACGTCTTAAAGTCAATATTTAATTATCAAGTTTATCATTTCATCTAACCAACACAGAATAACCCCAAGGAATGTTTAGTTCTCTGTCAGCATTATCCATAACAACAGAAAAACATGGCTTCACAATGAAGACACCAGAGACTGTATCCTGTCCTCAAGTTAAAGCACTGCTTGATGAACCAGAGCTTATCACCTTTATAGACACTAGGTATAGATATTTACACAGTGTTACCTGTCTCAGTGATGAAGAAATCTGGACATGTGGATACGACAATATTATGAAACTCTACAACCTCCAAGGTGAACTATTGAAGTCAATCCAAACCAAGTCACGGGAGGTACCATATGACATAGCAGTGACAAAGAGTGGAGATCTAGTTCATACCGGTGGTGAGACAAGAACTGTAAACATAGTGAAGAATGAACAGATACAGGAAGTTATCAGACTACAGGTGTGGAAACCTATCAATATTTGTAGTACCTCCTCTGGGGAACTACTGGTTTCCATGGACAGTGATGATGAAAAACAATCAAAGGTTGTTCGTTACTCTGGATCCACTGAGAAACAAGCCATTCAGTTTGATAGTCATGGTAAACCTCTGTATTCCTCTGGTGACCTTAAATGCATCAGTGAGAACAGGAACCTTGATATCTGTGTGGCTGACAATAGAAATAAAGCAGTAGTGGTGGTTAATCAGGCAGGTAAACTTAAATACACAGGTCACCCGTCTGCTAACAAGAAATTATTTGATCCAGTTGGCATCACAACAGACGGCCAAAGTCAGATTTTGACAGTAGATGGTGACAACAATTGTATTCATATCCTAGATCAGAATGGACAGTTCCTCCGTTACATTGATAACTGTGATCTTAAGTATCCATTTGGTTTATGTGTAGACAACAAAGACCACCTGTTTGTGGCTGAGCAGATAAGTAGTAAAGTGAAAAAAATCAAATACATGTAAATAGTTCAATGTCATCGAAAATTTATGTGACTGATATACAAGATAAAAACATGATAAGTTCATGTGATCATGTATAAAATCCACAGAACAGTACAAAAATGTTTACTAGAATATTATATGATAAAACTTAATTTACTTTATGATTATTTATTTTTTGAATTAATATCATTATGTACTGAACATAAAACATCTTCCGGAATTGAATGAAAATAAATGAACGAGCACAAAGCAAAGATTACTTTGCGCAAAGATGGTTTATGATGAGAAAGTATGTAATGGACCAAACCAATGAAAATTATAAAACAACATAAACTGTATTCTCTGTCAATCGAAGCTCTACCGATATATGCGTATATTAAGAAAGATGTGTTTTACTACTTGCGTAAAAAAGCCTAATCAGATCCAAACTTCGGGAGAAGTAGCATTAAAAAGAATTAAAAGAAATTTGTACTTTTTAGTATCCATGACAACACCTTTCACAAAAAACAACAATAAATTATTGTTTATATAATTATTTATCTTCATGCAGTCTTATTATGAAACACATATTATTGAAAGTGGACCAGAATCGTAGGAGTATATTCATTTTGAACAAATTTCCAAAAAAAGTATTATTAGTATTCAGGCAACACCACTTGGTCTAATCAAAACCAGTTTACATAATAATGTTTTTTCTATTAACGTATTCCACTTGTGTTTAAGTCTAATTGAAATTGTTTATAAACTGTAAGAGAGGGAGTGTTCTGAATGAATTTCACAGAAATTTCTTTTTATAGAAATACTGTTTGTCAAAACTAAAAAAAACCAAGAGGCCCAAGGGACTTCAATCGCTCTTCTGATTTCTGTACAGATCATTTCTATTTGAATCATCTAAGTATCTTGCTTATTTAGATAAATTAAAGTTTTAAAAGTAGGTCATCATGACCTATATTTTAGAAACACCCTGAGACCCAATATGATTCTAAACCAATTAGAACCTGAGAGTAGGTCATATTGACCTACAAATCACTTGTTATTCTCTGAGAGATGACTTCTTTTCTGTAGGGTTACCTCTCTTGTCTTGGTGAGTGCTGTACACTTGTACAGATAGTATTTGTTACTGGCGACATACACGAGTTTGAACGTGTTGTCCAATATATGTCCATATCCTCTGTTGATTGTTTAGGGGCTCTGGGATTTCCTCTGTCTACGTGTTCGACCCACGTTTTCTGATGAAGTCGCAACATACTCACATGTAATGATATCATAAAAATCTATAAAGTAATGGACATAATTCATATTTTTGCTCCAAATAATCTGTCAAGGTATATTGCCTTTTTACAACTTATGCCAAGAAATGTCTCTTTCTTTACAATACAATTCCTAGAATACTCTAACCTCCTGGAACAGTGCAGTGATCTCCACACATACCTCATCCTGTACAATGTGCTGCATCTACGAAATAGAATAGACAACGTATATTATTCCAAATCAGGACCCTTTTAAGCAAAACAAATTAAGAAATAAAGCCTGCGTTTTCGTGAATGTTGCAGAATAACTTCCGATGTCGAGAAATGTTGTTTGAAAGATAAAAGCCGAGGCTTTGATATTTCAAACAACATTTCGAGACCGAGGAGGTTATTATGCATCATTCACGAAAACAAGGACTTTATTTCTATTCTGCTACATGTTATAAGCAGCCCTAAAATGCGACTGATCGTTTCTCTAAAGAGAATCGAATTAGGTCATCATGCTGCTTTAACGCTGTGTCATTTAACACCAAAGTGTAAATTTTGTTTACCTGTGAATAGAGTGCAGACAATTTGAGCTTTCGCTGCATTGAAATTAGCCTTTTATTATTTGTAGCTTAAAAAGATTAATCTTTTTGAATATACAATAGCAAAATCAGTTTCCTACTTTACCACTTTATTACCAAGATCACAGAGTTTAAATATGGAGGAGGGAGGTTCGGGGAACAGCCCCGCTTGGCCTTAGAAACCTACATTCATCGGCTACTTTCTGCAATATACAGTGTTTAAATTGCAAAAGACGACACATCAATGTGGTTTAAATACGTATTTCATTCTTAAGTCAATGTACATTTCAACTGCACAGGTTTTATACGTGTTTCTGATCTGATAATTTTTTGATGACGTTCCTGATTTATTGGAGAATAATGCCCGCGGCTTTCCTTTGAAGTCGCCAATAATCGAAGAAGAATACAGAATAATACGCTTATTAAACATTTGTAATAGCGTATATGTAAGCGAAGCACTGGTGCATTTTATTCATGCCCATTTATTTTTTATCTATTCATCTATCTGTTCTGTCCATATATAAAATAGCAAACACGCCAATGGAGCTAAAATAAATTCCTGAACAGCCTATATATATTTATTTATTGCAGTTATTTTGATCACATGACCTGGATCAAAATCAAAATCATGTGATCTGTCAAGCTGTCAACACCAGGAAGGAAGGAGTAGATTGTCAGACAGTATTTAGAAAGCCATATTGATACTACAAGTAAGACTTTCTTTTCAATTTTGAAATATCATGCTTTTTTGCTACTTAATGTCTTCTTGATTCACAGGTATACATATAACCATTGGTTAATTTTACAATTTAAAACTCGATCTTACTAAACATATTCTTTGAGAGAATTATAATTTCTATGATGATGACAACAGCTTGAGTTTGTAAACATAACCCCTTGATCTATATAATTAAACTTTTTTAAAAACTAGCCAACTCTTTCAAAATTTATGAACTATTCTCCTTCTTTGTCAAAAATGTTCAATGATTGATTTTTAGTCTTGATGATATTTTTTTACATGTTAAGCACTTATTACCATGATAATACATATTTTTCATTCACAAAATATTTCAACTTTACCTACTTATCAATATTTTCCTCAACATCGGACTAAAACTATACAATCTTCATATTTTTACAGCATCATTTAGACATGGTCATATAAGAAGACTATCATGGACTCTCGTTACTGTGCCCAGGACATCCTCCTCTGTGACCTGTGTCAAACAGCTGCATTACAGAGTCGTTGTGAACTTTGTCAGATTAATCTGTGTAAGGCTTGTGTAGGGGAGCATCTCTCTGATTCATCCAAACGACACAAGGTTGCACCATACAAACAAAGAACTTCTGCCCCTATTTACCCAAAATGCCCAAAACACACTCAGAAACAATGTGAGCTTTACTGTGAGAAATGTGACATTCCTGTCTGTTCTACCTGCATCTCCTCTGATAAACACCATGGACATAAATTTACAGATGCTCTGAAAAAACTAGACTCAAAGAAAAAGGATTTTAAAAAAGACTTGGAAGAACTAGAGAAAATAATCTATCCTGCTTATGAAGAAATTACATTAGATTTAAATGATGAAAAAATAAGCCTTGAAGAACATTATGAGAAACTGACAACTGCTGCCATCAAACATGGAGAAGTATGGCACAAAGAAATTAACATCATTGTCAACCAACAAAAATCTGAAATTGATGATATGAAAAATAAACACCTGGCCATTCTAAATAAACAGGAAAAAGAAATTAAACAAATTACTTCTCAAGTAAAGCAGAGTATTCTTGAACTGAAGAAAATATTGGACTCCAATGATTTCTCCCTAACCTCTTCTTACAAATCCAAAAATGCTGAATTAAGAACTTTACCTACTGAAGTCAATGTTTCCTTACCAAGTTTCTCTCCTCATGCAATCAACACAGGACAGCTTTTTCAAATGTTTGGTTCTCTTTCAGCATTATCCATTACAACAGAAAAATATGGCTACACAATGAAGACATCGGAAGCTGCCTCCTGTCCTCTAGTCAAACCGCTGCTCGATGAACCAGAGCTCATCAACACCATAGACACTGGGTATCAGTTTTCGCTATTCTGTGTTACCTGTCTCAGTGATGAAGAAATCTGGACACGTGGAATTGACAAAATAATGAAACTCTACAACCTCCAGGGTAAACTACTGATCTCAATGGAATCCAAGTCAGGGAACATACCACATGATATAACAGTGAAAATAAGTGGAGATCTAGTTTATACTGACCCTGATACACGAACTGTAAACATAGTGAAGAAAAAAGAGATGCAGGAAGTTATCAGATTACAGGGTTGGAAACCTCTCAATATCTGTAGTACTTCCTCTGGGGACCTCCTGGTTACCATGGTTAGTGATGATAAACAATCAAAGGTTGTTCGTTACTCTGGATCCACAGAAAAACAGACTATTCAGTTTGACAGTGAAGGAAAACCTCTCTATTCCTCTGGTGATCTTAAATACATAAGTGAGAACAGGAACCTGGATATCTGTGTGGCTGACCGTGGAGCCAATGCAGTGGTGGTGGTTAATCAGGCAGGAAAACTCCGATTTAGATTCACTGGTCATTCATCTCTTACCAAAAGATCTTTTTATCCACTTGGCATCACAACAGACAGCCAGAGTCGGATCCTGATAGCAGACAGTTTCAAACAATGTATTCACATCCTAGATGTAGATGGTCAGTTTCTCCGTTACATAGATAACTGTGATCTTAAGCAACCATGGGGTTTATGTGTAGACACTAGCGACAACCTCTTTGTGGCTGAGTTTTACAGGGGTAAAGTGAAGAAAATTAGATATACTGAAAGGAAAAAGAAGCGCATAAGAACATATTTTGCGAAAAATTTTTAAGTATGTGGCCGAAAATTGGTCAGATGTGTATTTTGGTTACTTTGCACAAAAATCGCTGATCAAAAGTACTCAACCATGAAATGTACGTATGGCGTTATTGATATAAATCAAAAACACGAGCATGTTGATGATGATAATTTTGTGATCACATTGTGTAGTGCCATACGATGCATTAGAGTTATGGACATCTTTTTTGCATATTTGCAGTCAGTATAAATTTCTTGCAATCATGGTATGGCTGAAGAAAATTACATTGGGCCTGGTAATTGTATCAATATTGCATAAGTGAATAAAAAGGCGACAGCATGTTGCCGTGCAGATTGTTTTCAATTTTTCACCCCCCCCAAGTTTTTTTTCGGTTGTAAGAGATTTTACTTAAAATGTTTCCAACCAACCACGACGGTTACGTTGGTGTGTAACAATTTCACATAAAGACAAGGCTTTTCTTCATACCACCTCAGTTATTGCCAAGGCAATATCACTAAACATGATATTTATACATCAGACAATCATGCTCATTTTTTACCCCAAAATTAATAGGAACTTTCTGCTTTAGATTGGACTGTAAGTTTGGCAACTTTACGTCGATTTTACACTCATACGCGTACGTACGCGTCGCATGCGTAATGTTTTTAGCATGTTTACACTGGGAAAAATGTAGCTAGTGTTTGTCAAGACTTTTTAACAGACATTCACATGTACCAAACAATGCGGCTGGATTCTGTACATTCTATCCTAAATCGAAAATCGCGGGATTTATGGCGTGGGGGATTTATTGGCTTTGAAATAATACAGCTACTCTCAGCCATTGAGACTACCGTTGGAAGGGTTGAATAATAATTCTATGATAAAAGATAAATGCTGTGGTGAAACCAATGCACAGGAAAATCAAGTTTGTTAATGATAATGATGCGCAAGGGAGATTGTGAGAATTTTTAGATTCATTTGGGGAGGAGGGTGTCGACATATCAATTTCAATAACTCGGGAGTTATTAGTCAAAATCACACAAGATTTTGGTAACTTGTTGATTAAAGATGAATTTAAATTTATGATAAAAATGCTGGAAAACATAATTATTCGAAATAATTGTTTTAATTTAAATCAAAAGTTCAATATTGTGTTTCTTTTTCCTTTCAGTACACATGTAAATACTTCAATTTCATTGAAATTTCATATGACTGATTTACAAGACAAAAACACACCATGCCATTGATTTTATATTTGAACATGTAAGGATACGTATAAACAATATGTATAAATATATCATATCCTAATGTTATTACGTTTATATTACAAAAATACTAAATAAAAAAATATAACAATTGATTTCTGATTAAACATCATTATGTGATGAATGTATATAATCTCACTGAATTTCTAAGGTTCAATCTCTAAGGTTCAATCTCACCTGTAACCATGGCAATCATAATGATTGTCTTCGAAACCATTACAAATTGGTACACTGAATGCTATAATAAGAAAACTAAAAGTTTTGTATAGAATGTCATAATTTTAAATTCATGTAAATTACTGTAAACGTTAGAAATAAAAAACTTGCTCAACCAAATAGCTTATAATTACTATGTCAATGGGGGAGATTTGACTGTACTTGCATAATTACTTGGAGTTAGAATCCATTTCTGGGTCAAACGAAACGTCATACTAATGACTATATAAAGCAATTAAATTGTTAATCTGAAAAAATTAAATGTTGACTTTTTGCATGTCTGTTGTACATTTTTAACTTGTGATACGTGTATTAAGTAGCGTTAATGTATGATTAAAATTAAACTTTGTATCTAGTGGAAACTTTAGGAATGAGTAAGTGTTAACTTCCGAACCTTCTTTCTCGTTGTCACTCATTTCCTGTCTGGGAAAGAAAAACAGATCAGAAATATGTTCATATGTAACAAAAGCTTAATATTACGTCTGTCATCTTAGTCAATCCCTTTAATTGAAAATATTGATTTCTTTTAATATCAATTACAAGTACATGTATTTTATAGCAATTATTTTTAAGATCATACAAATTCCTGCAATATTTTTTAACTCACCTGAGCTGAAATCTCAAGTGAGCTTTTCTGATCACATTTTGTCCGGCGTCCGCCTGTCTGTCTGTCCGCCTGTCCGTCTGTCTGTCTGTCTGTAAACTTTTCACATTTTCGACTTCTTCTCAAGAACCGCTAGGCCAATTTCAACCAAACTTGCCACAAAGTATCCTTGGGTAAAGGGAATTTAAGTTTGTTCAAATAAAGGGCCACGCCCTCATTCAAGGGGAGATAATTAGGAAATTAATGAACATTTGGTGGCATATTTTAAAAAATCTTCTTCTCAAGAACCACTGTGCCAGGAAAGATAAACTTATGGGGAAACATCCTCAGGTAGTGTAGATATAAGTTTGTTTAAATCATGACCCCCGGGGGTAGGACGGGGCCAAAATGGCCGACCTGAGTTTTACATAGAAATATATAGGAAAATTCTTTAAAAATCTTCTTCTCAAGAATGACAAAGCCATAATTCATCATATTTATATGGAAGCATGCTCAGGTAGTGTAGATTCAAGTTTGTTCAAATCATGACCCCGGGGGTAGGGCGGGGCCAAAATGGCTGACGAAAGATATTAAAGATACATATAGGAAAATTCTTTAAAAATCATTTTCTAAAAAATCCATGATTGGTCATGGGACTACTTTTGGTTTTAAACTTGACAATAAAAAGCCATTTTCTACTTTTTCCTACCCTTTCTGCTCAGGTGAGCGATGTGGCCCATGGGCCTCTTGTTCGTTCTTCTATTTTAAAACATAATTTTGTAATTACACTTTATTTCAATTGAACATTTAATGTGTGAAATTTTGACTTTTGCAAAGGGAGGGGTTTTTGTCCGTATAGTGGCCATTTCTTGCCCCCAAGGAACAAAAGTCAGTCTGTAACATGTAACAAAGCAGTTGTTGGTGATATATTAGACAGAAACAATCCCCAGAAAAAATAAAACAATTTCAAAGCAAAATCTTTAGATGTATTTCAATCATCAGATTTGCAACATTTATATAGATATGAACTGTATTTATGCTAAAATTAGGTACAATTAGGTGTATCATTGTATCTTAAATTGAAGTAAAAAGAATTGTGAACTTTAGTGAAGGTAAAAATTAAGAACTTTGAACTTATTCTTTTACTCTTCTAAGAAAATTTGGAAACTTCCTTACTGAATAAGCAAAATTCGATCAAAACGTTAAATACCCTACTTATAAAATATACTCGTAATTCAAGTGATCAATTTCGTTTCCCACACTTTGATGGCTTCCTGTTTCTTTCGATGAATTTTTCTGATACAGACTTCATACTAATAACGCTTGAACCTAATCACTTAGAATTTCCAGCTAAGGAAGTAGCTTTGTCCTTAAGAATAAAGGAAATCGGTCAACATAACCATGCAGATAGGTATAAAAGTGCAGATTGCTAAGAATGCCTTTTTTCGGCAACAAAATAAATTAATAGGTACGATTTATTATCAACATCCCGCCAATTTATTCAACCAAATTTTTATTCCTGAGAAAATGATGTCTAGACTATAGCGGTCTTTTTTGCCTAGCTACAGTTTATGGAATAAACGCCGCTGGATATCTCGAGAAGCCTTTTACACATTACTCTTCAAAGGTTCCTTTTTTCGTTTGTTTCATTTATGTTAACGCCCCCAAAATCTACCTGATTCAAGATCAATTATTTACCGCCTGTCAATCATTAAAAAAACAATAGCTTCTGATTTCATTGACAGGTCAGCTACCTGTGCTTCCTGATAATCTGAGTTTGCATGTTTTGAAAACAATTACCTGGGCAAACGCTTTCATGTACCCGCATAGTATACACATGGGGTAGAAAACTCCAAATTAGATTATTAAAACATTGACATAATAAAATATTTCTTTTCTATCTTCACTGCTGTTTGTTACTTGTAAGTGTTTTTTTTATCGTCCACGTTATCTGTAGAAAAAAGACCGCGTCCACAAAAACCGGCACTATTTCCCGTAATTGGAAGTCCGACGATTTCAATTATTTATTAAGAAATGGGATATAAGAAAAATATTCAGCGCTAATAAACGGCATAGCATAATTTTTAAAAGATGTTTTAATTTGTGCTATGTCTACATTCCATGATATTGTACAGAAATTTATGTCAGAAATAATGCTCGAATTTCCTCTAGCGTCTGTATATATATGTAATGAAAATGTGAAGATAATTAATAGTGATCTACTCTGAAAAGAAATTTTTCTAACAATAAAAAATTATGTTAACACACGAAAAACAAAAAATATGGAATTTTTTGGGCAACATTGTTGGCCAGGAAAAAAGAACATTCCAATCCAGGTAAATGCATGTTCAAATGCACGACGGATAGGTGGATTAAATTTTTTTTTAATTTCAATATTCAGATTTGTTTAATCAAGTGATTCCTTTTATTGAAGAAAAAAAGATAAATATTATTGATTTGTAGTTTTTACTCGTGATTTTTTTCTTTTATGCAAGCAAAACATTTTCTAAAAAAAAATTTTGTATATACATGTACATGTGTCTTATTATTTTTTCCTTTAAAACATTACCATGATTGCGATAAATGCGTTTAGTTTACAAATAAATTTCATATTAAAATAATTATTTTACGTAGTTTCACTCAAAACAGGACATAAAACACGTAATGTTGACCCTGATTACCAAACACAGACTTCCTGTGTAATACGAAGTTTACACAGATTTTTGACATCTTGGGTATTGGGGGTCTCCAGGTAAATAACACCACTGTTACTTCGACCACTCCCCCTCCTCAGGTAACCGTACGGTAAAAAAAATGGGTCTTTAACCCTCTCCTCCTTTACCTGTGAAAAAAAATAGAACATAATTTAGTAATAACTCTTTATTTCCATTGAACATTTAATGTGTGAAATGTTTTGCAAAGGGAGGAATCTTGCAAAAAGAAGGGCTTTGCGTTTACCTGTGAAAAAAATATCATTCATGTAGAATAGTGTAATTTCAATAGCTAAGTTAGTCAACAATCACATAGAATTTTGTAATAAATATTTTTTTTTTCAATATTGCACCTTGGATTCATAAATTATCACAGCAAACAAAATTGAAAGATTCTCGATAAGCATGTGATAGGCACCCTGTTCAAATCCTTATTGATCCTTCTTTGTTATTTATTTACAATTTTAAAATATCATAAAAATAAAACATCTGAAATAAGGAAGTTATTTTACATGTGTGCCTCTGCTTTTTAGTCGATTTTGGTCTGGACCTTTATTTTTAAAATTCTGCATCGTTTTTAAGTTGTACATAACGTTGAATTTAGATTTTACAATACAAATTATAGTGTGTCTGTCAGTGTTATTTAAATGAACGGGTTTGTTGAAGCGTTTTTTTTAGAATAGTTTAATTTCCATATAGAATGAGTTCATTTTCCATTTTTTTGCGCCTGGATTGAAAGATCCGAGGTGTGTCTTGTTTTTGACCTAGCTGTCTGTTTCTCTGCAAACTTTAACCTTCGTCATCACTTTTGAACCATGAATTGAAGAGACTTAATAGTTAGTAGCCATACAACACTAATTAAGCTATTTCAAACGACACCAAGGTCAATGACCTAGTGACCCTGAATTTGACATATATGTTAAAAATATTTTTTTCCTGCAAACTCAGAGCGGGGGATTGTCCACGCCTTGTACGTCCTCTTTCTTTCAGTGTTTATGTACTTGCACTCGTTTTCTTAATTTTCCAACATATAGTTTCTTTTAGTACCTCTAAATATTTACCAACATATTTAAAATATGACATTCATTGCAAAATAAGCGTGCTAAAAGTATAAGCCGATAAGAATTCAGCACTGTTACATATTATTATTTACATGTCTTTGCATTCAGGGTTAAAATTGACAATAGCACAATGCAAAGACATACCATAATTATTGACCTACATTCTCTATTTCATCTTTTTTTTCGAATCTAAGAATGTTGCATCCATTTTAAGTGTCAACCAATAAAACTACGGCACAGTAACATACATACCCATGTTTTCAATAATTCTCCTACATATTTTTGTACTACCTTATAATACAATGAAACCCATTTAGTATAAGCACAGATATTGCGTATACGGATAATGATATAACGAACTTATATTCAAACCCCTTCTATATGAATACAAGAAAACATTGATGTAACCATCAATTGTAGCCCGGGAAATGTATAAGTAATCAATGAAAATAAGTCTTGATCATCAAATCGCTTCGATATGTGTGAAAGGCATGCGTCTAATTGATGGAGACGATAGTCGTGAATATTTTGAAAACTTATAGTTGGATAAAAATCAAACAACAACATATATATTTTTACATATTCACTTTATGGAAGATATATATTTTGTATCTTGTAATTTATAATGGGAGAGAACATTCTGAATAACAATCTTTTCAATGTTTAGAAAAACTTTTATTCTAAATAACTATTCCCACCCCAATCCCCATATAACAACACTTAAACTTATATGTACATAGCAGACCGGTCCTCCGGGCTGCAATAATGAATTACTGATATGGAAGAAATGAATTACGGATAAAGCAATATAATTTTATAGGTTTCTGTGACTTCGTTATAACCGAGTTTTACTGTTAACACCTAAATCTTCAAGTTCATTGAAATTTGTCGTCAGACAAAGAGGTTATTGATGTTTTTATGTCAGCCAATCAGAGTGAAGCGCACAAATTATATAAACACAGGTAATCAGAGATTACAGAACTCACCTCAACGAATGTTGTCTTTAAGTAAGGCAAAGTCACATAATTAATCAACAAAAAGTGTACATCCAAAAAATGCAAAATTTATGCAATTTTGATCCGATACTTTGGCATAGACCTATATAAAAACTTCAAACTAGTTCTTCATCACGAAAATGTGATCAAAATCCAGCATCTGAAGCAAGGTTAAGAGTTTCCATCCCTTGATGCATCAGTTGGGCAAGTTTGGTTTATATAAGCCTTATAGTTTCTTGGTGATAGACCTGCACCCATAACTTTTACCTTGTCCTTTATCTAGAAAAAGTATGTCGAATTCAGCATCCGGAGCAAGTCCATTAGTATGCATCCTAAGATGTATCATCCATTCGTGTTTGCACAACATAGGGCTAATAGTTACTTAGAAATGAAACCTGCATAAAAATTTAACTTCACCCATCCAGAAAAAAATGTAGGTCAGATTCAGCATCTGAAGCCAGCCTGGTGGAATGCAACCTTAGATGTACATGTATCATCCATGAAAGTTTGGTCATTAAAGAGCTCATAGTTACTTGGAAATGCATCCTGCATCAAAAACTTTAACCTGTTCACTCAACTAAAAAATTTAGGTCAAATTCAGCATCCGGATCAAGTCTGGTAGTATGCATCCTAAGATGTACCATCCATGTAAGTTTGGTCATTATAAATGAGGTTCATTGTATCTTGGAAATGAACCCTACACCAAAAACTTTAACCTGTTCACTCAACCGGAAACTGTAGGTCAGATTCAGCATCCGAAGCAAACCTCGTAATGTGCATCCTTAGATGTATCATCCATGCAAGTTTGGTCAACATAGGGCTCATTGTATCTTGGAAATGAACCTTGCACCAAAATCTTTAACCTGTTCACTCAATCGGAAAATGTAGGTCAGATTCAGCATCTAAAGCAAGTCTGGTAGTGTACATCCATAGATGTATCATCCATGCAATTTTTTCAACATAGGGCTTATAGTTACTTGGAAATGAAACCTACACTTAAAACTGCACCAAAAATGTTAACCTGCTCCAAAAACATTAACCTGGTCATTCCTTTGCTGATATTGCAGCATCGGAAGCTTTGATTGGTACAGTGAAACACATTAGAAGCATTTTCCATGCATTTCTAATCAATATAGGACAATAAAGTACTTTAAAGAAAACTGCTTCAAAAAACTTAACCTTTTTCTGGGACGCCGACGCCGAGGGTATTACATAAGCTCACCCAACTTTGTTGAGGTAAGCTAAAAAGACAACAATTTTAAACTTCTTATTTTAATACATTTTTTCTACACTAAACATATACAAAGTGAAAGTAGATGACCAACAAAGTGAAGGTAGATGACCAACAAATGAAAGTAGATGACCAAGTTAAGGTCGATGAGAAGGCAGCATCAGTTTGACCAAAAGAGAAATTCATATGAAAAAAGCATTATAATGTAATTTGTTATAAATGTAATACATAATAACATTATCTAATACAAATCTGTTTGACCAGTATGGGAATTTCAATGACACAAGTATTAGTACATTGCAATATATGCAATAGAAATGTAATGCTACAGTCTTAAAAGTTGCATCTCTTACAATTTTCAATGCAATTCTGGGATTTATGACTATTTACAGGCAATTCTTTACAATCATAAGAGGTACATATGTCATATCCCATTTGTTTTATTACAGTCCCAGGCATAATATGCAATGAGGTAAATGTCATGCATTTCTATTTAAAATGATTTAAATGAAAATAAAAATTTGCAAATCATATTCCTGGTAACCACACTTATATCATGCCCGAATGGAGACAAATTTTATTTGTTATGGATTTAAAAGAATTAGTTACACAGTTTTTGCAGCTGTTAACAGGGTTCTGATTAGTGCTTTTTACACACCTTGTAAATACATTGACAAAAAAATCAATGTTCCATATAGCAATTCTTATCAAAATATAATCACTTACAAGGAACATAAATATATATACACTGTGTCTACGCAATATCTAAATCCAGATGCAAAGACATGTAGTATATGGGGTGATTGACTCATATATGTGATATAATGAAAATATACAACAAAATGTGAAACATAACTCAGTCATCTTATGATCATATACAACAAACAAACTTAATTGAGGAATTAGGTAATTCTCTAATTAATCAAATTCACATTCGTGAATTAAAAAAAATAAGTACATGTACACCTACAAGGTTATTCTATCACACACAGATATATTTGCAACGAAAATCTTACTTACAACTTTATCCTTCAGAATCATAAATTAAATATGTTTCTGGTACATTTAAACATAATAAATCTGACTGCCAGGACAGTCTCTTGTATATGGGCATAAAATAAAAAGGCAAATGTACATAAATTCTAACAATTTCCCATGATCAAATGACTTTTCAAAAATCAATATAATTGTGACGCGCCAAGCAAAAACCTCCCTTATCTCTATTATGACGTAACGTCAAAAGACGCGTCTAAAGTCAACAAGGTAAAAGCGACGTAAAAACGCTTTCTCGAGAAAAACTCTCCCCTGCAGAACAAAGGGGTGAACTGTTTTATTTGTATGCTGAGAAAGATTCTTGGGTGTGGTTTGACGTAGTTTCTAACGAAGTTATTCTCCGTCAAGTATCTATGTGACATATCCTTTTCACAGTTATTAAGAGTACATTTTTTTAAAATGTCCAGTGATGGTTAAACAGTTCTCCTAAGGACGCTTTTAAAATGGAGTTTGTTTGCAGTCTTTTTATTCACTTAAAAAAATTGCATCGCTAGATATGTCGTTTTTTTTTGTTTTTCTTTTTGGGGGGGGGGGGGGGGTTGTCGGAAATGTTAAATATTAAATGAAGGCGATTCTGAAATTAAAAAAAATAGTTTTTGATTGGATAAGAATATTCCGGAATGAATAACTTGAAGGTTTTAAAAAAAAATTATTCGGCTCATCTAAAAATGTCAAACAAAAAAGTTTTGAAAGATTTTTAAATTCAAGCTGCTTATTTCCAGCTGTTTTATCGTGATGCCTATGCAAGAAAAATTAAACAGGAGCATTAAACTAAGTAAGGTATCTTTTTTAAAATAGCGATGCAGTGAAAATTGACCTGAATTACCTCTCTTAGCTACCCTAACGCTGTGGTTTATATAAAAAAATCGTACAAAATTTGTACAGTATTGAAATGTTACGTCAGGCGGATAAATGTGTTTTTATGCAAGTGATTGTGACATAGGTAACCCAATTTTTTATGCAATAAAAAGTAATTTCTTTATCCAATCAAATACCAGGTTATAACCATAATTAAATTAAAGAAGTATATAATATTACATCTTTCTCACTTCCGTAGATGATGTAAGTTATAGCAAAATACATCGTCTTTGATGCACCCTTCTGTGCAAGTAATAAGAACTGTACATAATCTTTGATTGCTTGCCAAGGATATTGATAAATACATGAAGTTAAGTTTAGTTTAAAAATGTAATTCTCTATAGATACGACACAGAGTATCTGACTTGGCCACTTCTTCCGGAATTAGTTTTAGCTGTTGATTTAAAATGAATATTTTGAAGAAAGAGCTTTTGAGCTTCTCAATTTATTTTTAATTTGTTATTGTTTAACACTTCCTCATGTTGTACGCAAAAAAAGTAGGAAAAAGTCGTGCCTATTCTCCTGTGTCTGCTCTATCTCTTTGGAGACTTGTAAATTTTGTCGTGAATATATACAGTACGGATGCTCGCATACATTGTACAGTGACTGTCCAACCTCTACGATATTTTATGAATGAGAATAAAACAGATTGACATATGTTTATCGAAATTTCCGGTGAAAAAATTAAACATTACGTTATTTTGCTTCACTTTTATGTATTCATAACCCGTTTGATGAGGTTACATGATATATAGCTAGAATTGTTATAAGTAGTACAAATTGTTACAAATTAATACAAATAAAATAATTATTTGAACACTTTTAAAACATTCCAACCTATTATTATTTTACATAGGCGTCGGAACCGGGGGGTGGGGGTTAGCCCCCCCCCTTTTTTCCAATTTTTTCCAAATATATACTTTGTATAGACATTATGACTTTAACGTTTTGGAATCCTGAAAACAACATAATGTAACGCAGTCGCCGGTGCTTATTAAGCCCTTTGAACTGAGATCAGAATGACAGTTTACATTAAACATTTAAGAATTATAAATTTTCACTCAAATGATTTTTATATTAATCTTCAATATTAAAGATTTATTTACCCTGTAATAATTATTTCCCCGACAAAGACTTTACTACCAACATTTTATGATTTCACATCTACCTTGGAAAATAATAATTTTGTTTCTTTCTGTTGAATTGTTTATAATTATGCATTTCAATTTATGAAAGTTTGCTACCAATTACACGTGATTTAATATATACATGTAACAAATTAAAACAGTTTCAATAATTTTTTTTCCTGCAAAAGTCGCATTGCACATCGTCGGAAACCCACGAGTGATCTGTTTTGTGATAAGTAAAGACGAGATCATCCGTGGGTTTCCGACGATGCCTACATGTACGTGTACATATACATGTACATACGTATACGGGGAGTTTTGTGCAAAATTATCAAAACGCGTTATGTTTCAAGGATTAGGATTTATCGTTACAATTTAAGATTGTATATGTGTGCATTGTTCTTGTCAAAGTCAAAAAAGAACTTGTCTGATATTAGTTCAGGTAATTTATTAAGCGTGAATGTCCATAACCGAACCCCCCCCCCCCCTTTTACGATAATGGTAAAATTTGAAGAATCTGTTACCCATTCTCTTACTTTCTTTTGCAATTTTTAACATGCATGTTTTAAACAATACTAAAAAGCAACCAATATTTGATATGATTAAAATAAATCATAATGTGTGCATGAACTTTGCTAGGAAGGTAACGGTAAAGTTTAGGTTAGACCTTTTAGCCCATGTCTAGAAATGAATGTAAATGACGTTGTGGAATGTGTTACTTGTGGGATTAATGTTTAATCTGTTATTGTGCTTTGCTCTTCGGTTAGTAAACAATAATCGTTCAGAATTAATTTATGATCATCCTCATAATGCATATAAATTGCAGAATTTCTTTTTCAAACCATATTTTTAGAAATATACATATTTTTTATTGGATGGTGGTGGGTGTTACAGTCTGATTTACTGAAAATTATGCAAACTCATTTTTAGTAACGAAATGATTCTAAACATTTTTTCTTCTTCAATAATTTAAGCATGAAAATAAAATAAGAAACGGAGGGCCAGGAAAAATTAATCAAATGTTTAAAGATTTACAAGAAATAACGGTTTAAACTTTAATTTAACATTTTAAAATTTGATGCACCTAATCTTAATCGTTTTGATATAAACACGCATTTATTGAGATATACAAAAGGAAAGTTTGACAACTCACAAGTTCCTCATGTGAATTATAGACCGATTTCAAAACATCTAAAGAAGAAAATGATCGAACTTTATACTACAAGAGACAAATACAATTTATTCCTGGGTGCGGAATATCTTATCAAAAAGCCCAAAACGTCTTCAGAGATGAGACATACTTTTTTCCCGTAGTAAAAAAATCGAAACTAAAACATGTAAATACATATAGTAAACGTGGTAAAAGAAATGTGGTATCCTTAAGATGAAAAAAAACCCTCTCACACTCTTTAAAAACTCAGGTATTTAAAACGTAAACTATGACAATTTTTTTTTTTTTAAATAATGTGTATTGTGTAGACTTTTAATGCCCAGGGGAGGGGTGGTAGGGGCTGTCTCGAACTTTTTTAAGATAACTACTTTCATAGTGTAAAAGAGACAATAAAGTGCCTCTGCTTAATTGGGGTTGAACTCGAGGCCTCTGGCTTGCCAGTCCAGTGCTCTACCAAATGAGATTAAGGGTTAACATGCTAGCCCAAGCTCGTTTAGGAAGATGAGCTTGTATAGTTTGTACTACCAGAATAGGATTTTTTTTCATCTAAATTTTGCTTATTTCCTTTTACTGTTGTCTGCAATGTATTTGCATTAAAAAGACATCAAATGGAAAAGATTTTAGAGGAAGAGAAGATGTTTGATTTGAGTAGAGTTTTGTTCTTTTGCCATTTTAATATCAATCATTTCGGTCCCCCCCCCCCCCCACCCCCCCCCCCCTCTTTTCATTTTTCAAAGATATAGTTTACAATGTTTATTTTCATCATTACGATCAAACATCTTAATTATTGATATTTTTAAGGGAATCAAATCAAATGTTTGAAAATATATATCATCAAGTCATTACATGTAATTTTACGATTTTACGTTATAAAAAATTCATGAAGTTACGCACGCATACAATGAAGGTCAAAGTAAATATTCCGTCTTTGTCGTGCGATATTTAATACATTTATACACAGAAATATATGTCATGTTATACATCAAACGAAAGAGAAAGAAAAACTCTACAAGAATCAATAAAAATCTGAAAATGTCAAAATTTTTCGTTAAGGGAGGTTTTTGCTTGGCGCGTCACATTATATCATTGTTTTAAAACTGTCAACCTATGTAAATAAAACAATGAAAACTGGCTGAATAAATTCGCCCCTTAAATTTATCATACAATATCTGTAGAAAGAGATTTGTTTGAAAAGCGACTATTCTTCTGTTTTTAAATGTATCAGTCTCGTTTTTAATTTTAGTAAAAAAAAACTGTACATGAAAACAAACAAGTTATTGTTGAAACTTCGTTGTTATCCATAGCTTAAAGTATTATTCTTAACTGGCGGTGTCTTTGACTGGTTCAGCTGGTTCCCCTGCCTCACTTTTGGTCCCGTATTCATACATCACCTTGTATTTGTTAAAGGTGAAGTAAGGCATGGCATCCTCAGCACCATATGACTCCTTTGCGGTGGTACACGCCACCAGATCCTCAGTATGTCCCATCAGTCAATCCTCGCAGGCCGACTTCTGATCTTCCGTAAGATTTTCCTCCCGAAAGCGATTTATCCATGTGGAGAATTTATCATGGTGCTTTAGGGACACTCTCTTGTGTGACTGTAAGAATCAAATTTAAATTTTTGAAATACATTAAGTAATTCAAAATGTGTTATTTCTTTATTTATATAAGAGTTATTACAAAAGGATGTCAAATGTCAACTTTCGTGAAAGGTCACTAAGTTTTTATTTGCAAAAAATATAACAGACATAGAGAATGTGATGGCAGGGAAACTTTTATCAGAATAGTTCACCTAACTTTCACTTAATTTTAAGGGCCCAAACTATAATTAAATCCAGTTTGATTTATATAATTAAAGATAAATGATATAAAAAGCTTTTTAACACTTGCGTTACTTTTCTTTTAAAAACATTGCAAAATACAATTTATGATCGTTTTTAATGATTTGAGAAATACATATAAAATTTCCTCTGTCATGTCTAGTTTGAGCATTTCATGAATGTAATTGTTTAAATACCAAAGGTGCAAAATGAAATTTTTTTGAAAGATCTGTATATTGACAGGTAGTTAAATCACATGACCTGGCAATCCAACACCAGGAAGCAGATTGTCAGACGTTACTAAAGGAGCCATATTGATTTTACAGGTACGATATTATTTCAATTTTAATGTACTTGAATATTCTGGGACCTTTCGCGTGACCCTACTGGTACAGTCCAGTGCCCATATAATTTCGGCTGTGGATGAAAATATGCCTGATGAGGCCTGCACGGGAAAAAGAGGTAAAAAGGAATCCTAACATGCTCCGGACGAAGGAAGAAAAAAAACGAAAGAATGCCGAAATCAACAAATTCAGAATATATTTTAGTAGAGAGTTCTAGTGCTGGAATAGTTTTTAAAACAGCACTGACACTTCAAACTCACGCTAAAGTAGCCTTAAACTTGCATGATATTTAGGCCTCGATCAACATTTTTACGGTATATAAAAACTATTAATTGTAGGGAAATTATGTATTTCAGAATTGTTAAGAAAGTATTATGGCACCTGATATTTTATTTCATTTATCAAACTTATAACAAAAAGTCAAAAAAGCGTGCATTATTCCCAAAGGAGTTTCGAAAAGTATTTCTGTATTGAGGTGTTTGTTTTTAACACTCATAGATGTGTTATGTATGGTTATTGTTATAGTAAAAATATTGTTAGAGTAATAATAAGAATAGTGTTACACACATAAATGTAGATTAAAATTCATATTTATTTTAATAGCTATGAGCAGATAGAGACATCTCATGCATATCATGAGTATGGCTCTCTGCACAGTCTAAATTTTTAGGGATGAATTACATAGTTCGTGGTCTTTAACAGTACACATATAGTTTTTAAATACTTTGTAAATGTATGGAAAAAAATTTGATCCTGAATTTGAATAATTATACAATGTGTCTTGTAATTTGCAAAGTAAGAGGACATCTTGACATCTAAATAAAAAAAAGTATGTTACGTTGATTTTTTTAAGTGTAATCAAATTCGTTACACTTATTAAAAATACGTGTTTTTATGAAATTTAAATTTCTTTTTTTACTTTAATCTGAAGATCTGAATTTTAAGAACTGATGATTCATATTTATAAAAAAAACTTTTCATTACTTCTGTACACTTACCTCCCTTGCCTTGGTGAGTACAGCACGTTCGTTCAGATAGTATTCGCTGTTGACGACGTACACGATTTTCAATGAGTTGAGGTTAAATTTACACTCAGTGTTGTCCAATATATCCATATCCTCTGTGGACTGTTTAGGTGACCCTGGAATTTCTTCTGTCTCTGTGTCTGATCGAGATTTCTGATTCTTCTGGTGAAATCGCCACTGTCCCACATTCCCAAAACATATAATGATATTTTTATAATATGAAGTTAATGGCATAATTCACATTTTTGCTCCAACTAATCTGTCAAGATACATTGCCTGTTTATTATCTAATTATGGTAAGAAAAGTCTCTTTCTTTGCAATAAAATTCCTATGTTACACAACAATGCCTTTGAATAACTGACAACTCTAAAATATCTGATAACAGAGTAATAAAACAAAGTTACTGGATAAAAATATTAGATTTTTAAGACAAATTAGTCCCCCTTTTCCAATTAAGATATGGCTACATCACCTTGACCTTTTCGATTTGATTCTGAGTCAAGGTCATGACACACTTTTAAATCATCAAAAATATATATTTTATATGCCTCGTAAAAAAATTTGACTTCATTCTCATCATGCGTCCTAAGTTATATAATATTTGTTGAAGTTACAATTTCAAAATATCACTGTTTGCTTATGTTTAAAAATGTGACTTTGACTTAGGAGAAATAAAAATTACCTGAATAAGAACTAAATGTGAATAAATTACCTGGGTAAGAAAACAGGTTTACGGTTAAGGTGTTCTTTCAGGTCTTCTGACACTGTGTCGTCCTTGGAGACGTACTTCTCTACATACTCAGACCAACGCTCTACTTCTATTGGATCATCAGTCTGCTTATGGTCAGTGTCCAGGAGTTCAAAGGTCAACTTACGCTCTTTTTTGAACTGTTGAATATAATTAGATTTTCAAACCAACTGTTTGAGCTAACTATGCTTTACCAAACAGAAATACTGAACCGCAAATAAAATATGTAAAACAGTACAAAAATAGTTAAGTTTTTTTTAAGGTAAAAGATTTTATTTTCTGACGAAATGTTGTCTTCCATTTCCCTCTTACTTACAATGACAACTTTGAAGCAGTTTTCCTCACTGTTCGGCTTTTTTCTGGTAAGCACTCTTCTTGGCTGACCGTTAGTTGACAGTGGCCACTCGTCCCCCTGTGTCATTGTTCTTGCGTTCTTTCTGGCAAAATGCAGTGATCTTCACACAAACCCCATCCTGTACAATGTGCTGCCTCTACAGAATACAATAGACATTACATATTATTCCAAGTCAGGCCCTTTTGAGCATACACAAACACAGAGAGTCATGCTTTTATTTTAAATAACCCAGTTGTGTGTACATGGAACAAGTAAATTTTATTCACATTTATTTTTGACAATCGACAACTTCTTTTATTAAGGTAATCTTCAATCTGATTTTATTATACAGGTATTATATTTTTTCGGTCTCTGACCAGTAGAGCAAAACACAGCAACTTTTCATTTCTCTAATTAAGAAAATTTTTAAATTAGATTTCTGAATATTATGTAATTAGGGATAAATGATATAAAAAGTTTTTAAACCCTTGAGTTACTTTTCTTTTAAACTGAATGCAAAATACAATTTATGATTGTTTTTAATGGTTTGAGAAATGCATATAGAATATCCTTTGTCTTGTCTAGTTTGAACGTTTTATGAATGTAATTATTTAAATATCAAAGGTGCAAACTGAAAATTAATTTGAAAGACCTGTATATTGACAGGTAGTTAAATCACATGACCTGGCAATCCAACACCAGGTAGCAGATTGTCAGACATTACTTAAGGAGTCGTATTGATTTTACAGGTAAGACATTATTTCAATTTTAATATCACACGTTTTGTGCAACTTATCTCCTATCCGACTTAACGAATAAACATTTTTCATGTGTATATCTTTAAAAAAAATAAGGAGCAAAAAAATTAGCCATGATTTTACTGTTTGAGTTTATGACATACAATAGTGGTCTCAGCATAGTGATTAGAGGTCACATTCATATCTATGTATCTATTAACCCACAATATCGATCATGATATCTTGATAAATTTGGTCTCAAGAATAGACTTCTGTCACATGTAGGCATGAATATACTTATACACGGTCACTTGGAAACATACTATTCTTTGTCTTGGCCAATGCAGAATTCTCTTTTCTCTTGTTTTCTTTTTTAAAAGAATAATTCAAGTTTCCAATTTTCTTTAAATTTTAGTTTTACAAAAGGCTTTTTGAAATATATATACACAAACCTTAGATGAACCTAATTTAAAACAAACCAATTTTGATCTCGCAAATATATCTTTTCTTAACATTGTGAAACATTTCTTTCTCTTAATAATTTTTATCATCGATAATTTTGATATATATGTCAATTACCTATTCTCATAATGATTTCATATATTTTACTTTCACCTAGTATTTTTTTTCAGTTTGCATAAAGTATAGAAAATATAATCCCCATCAATGGACAAACTTAACACAAGGTTCATTTTTACAGCAAAAGCTAGACTTGGTAAAGTTGGAATATTAATGGATCCCCTGGACAGAGCTCAAGTTCTCCTCCTTTGTGACTTGTGTCAAAAAGTAGCACTACAGAGTTATTGTGAACTTTGTCAGATTAACATATGTAAGGCCTGTGTAGGTGAGCATCTCTCTGATTCATCGCAAAGACACAAGGTTGTACCATACAAACACAGAAAATCTGCTCCTTATAAATATCCTAAATGTCTAAACCATACCGAGAACCACTGGGTATCTTACTGTGATGAATGTGACATTCCTGTCTGTTCTACCTGCATCTCCTCTGATAAACACCATGGGCATAAATTTACAGATGTTCTGAAAAAACTAACTTCTAAAATAAAGGATATAGAAAAAGACTTGAAGGAACTTGAGAACACAATTTATCCCACATACGAAGAAATAACATTATATTTAAACACCCAGAAAGTAAATTTTGAAAAACATTACGAGAAACTGATATCAGCTGTCACCAAACAAGGAGAAGACTGGCACAGAGAAATTAACATCATAGTCAACAACAGAAAATCTGAAGTTGATGAGATGAAAACTAAACACTTGGCTGTTCTAAATAAAGAGGAGAAAGAAATAAAACAGATCATATCTGAAGTAAAACAGCATATTCTTGATCTGAAGGAAATACTGAACTCCAAGGATGTCTCCTTAACCCCTGCATATAAATCTAGAAATGCTGAATTCAGAAGTTTACCTCTCAAAATCAATGTTTCATTAGCAAGTTTCCGTCAAATGTTTGCTTCTCTATCAGCATTATCTTTTAAAACAGAAGAATATTTCTACATAATGAAGATACCAGAAACTGTATCCTGTCCTCCAGTCAAACCACTGCTTGATGAACCAAAGCTCCTCACCATCATAGACACTGGGTATGACATACTATTAAGTGTTACCTGTCTCAATGATGAAGAAATCTGGACAGGTGGAAATAACAAAATCATGAAACTTTTCAATCTCCGAGGTAATCTACTAATGTCAATTAAAACCAAGTCAGGGAATATACCACATGACATAGCAATGACAAGAAGTGGAGATCTAGTTTATACTGACCGTGATACAAGAACTGTAAACATAGTGAAGAATAAAAAGATACAAGAAGTGATCAGACTTCATAGATGGAAACCTTACAGTGTCTGTAGTACCTCCACAGGTGATCTCCTGGTTACTATGCATAATGGTGATAAACAATCAAAAGTTGTCCGTTACTCAGGCTCCACAGAAAAACAAACCATTCAGTTTGACAGTGACGGCAAAGCTCTGTATTCATCTGGTTACATTATAACTAAATACATCAGTGAGAACAGGAACATGGATATCTGTGTGGCTGACCCTGCAGCCCATGCAATAGTGGTAGTTAATCATGTAGGAAAACTCCGATTTAGATACACTGGTCATCCCTCTACTACCAACGGAACATTTGATCCAGTCAGCATCACAACAGACAGTCAGAGTCAGATTCTGACATCTGACGGTGACAAGAACTGTATTCATATCCTAGATCAGGATGGCCAGTTCCTCCGTTACATTGATAACTGTGATCTACGGAATCCTTTTTGTTTATGTGTAGACAAGAGAGATAACCTCTTTGTGGTTGAGAGGGGCAGTGGTAAAGTGAAGAAAATCAAATACATGTAAAAACTTCATTGTCAAATAAAAGTTTATGTGACTGAGATACAAGACAAAAACAAGAGGCCAATTGGCCAAAGCGATCACCTGAGTAACTTAAGAAAAGCTGTTTTTAGACCAAAATCACCACTTTGTAATATCCCCCGGGATCATGAATTTAACAATTTAGAAACAACCTTTCCCAAGGGCACTTCCACATAAGTTTCTGCTTTTCTGCACCAGTGGTTTTTGAGAATATTTCTAAAGATTTTTTCCACATGAGCTTCAGGTTTTCTGGGCCAAAGATTCTTGAGAATAAGATTTTTAAAGATTTTTCCTACATATTTCCATTAAAAATTTGGATTCCCTGTTGTGGGGGTTACCCTTGGTTATGATTTTAACAAATTAGAATTTACCTTTCCCTAGGATGCTTCCACACAAGTTTCAGCTTTTATGGCCTTTTGATCTTTAGAAAATAATCTTTGAAGGTTTTTCCACAATACTTCTACGTAAAACTTCCCTATTGTGGCCCCACATAATTTCAGGTTTTATATGGGTCAACTGTTCTTGAAAAGAAGATTTGTAAATATATTTCCTATATATTTCAATGTCAAAATTTGGATACCCTATTGAGGCCCTGCTCTACCCCGGGGGTCATGGTTTTAATAATTGAGAATCTATACTACACCGGAATGCTTCCACATACCTCCAGTCCAGTGGTTCTGAAGATGAAGATTATGTAATGATCCCACCCTATTTTTGCCTTTTCTTGATTATCTCCCCTTGTAAGGAAAGCTGGCCCTTCACTTAAACAATCTGAAGTCCCCATCACCCAAGGATGACTTGTACCATTGTACCAAGTTTGGTTAAAATTGGCCCAGTCGGTTTTGAGAAGTTGAAATGTTAAAAATTAACAGACGGACGGACGGATAGACGGACGACAGACAACGGGTGATCAGAAAAGCTCACTTGAGCTTTCAGCTCAGGTGAGCTAAAAACTCAAGATAAAGGCTTTCAGGTAACCCGACTTACCTATGTAACTGTGCCATTTACACGCAATTTGTTGTCCCCCACTTTAGCAAAAGTTAAATCTCATTCGTCTGCCCGTCTGTCCGTCAGTCTGTCTAGCTGTCTAGCTGTTCGTCCGTTACAAAACATTCAATCTTGCCTATAACTTTTGATGAAGAGAAGCTATGACTTTGCCATTACACATGTGTATTCCTAACCTTCGGTATTACCAAATTTGGCCTTTTGACCTTGGAGTTTGGCCCACTTTTACACAAAATTCCAAACTTTTACTTTGGCCATAACTTAACATGATGGTAGATACTAGGACTTTCTTATTTCACATATGTATTCTTTGTGGCAGGCCTTTCATTGGATTTCAACAACCTTGACCTATTGACTTGACCTTGGAGATTTCTGTACTTGTGAAAAAACTTTAACCTTGGCCATAAACTTTGAACGGTAAGGTAAAGGGCTTCCATACTTCAATTATGTAATCTTCTGAGAAAACCTTTCATTGGATACAAAGAACTTCGACCCTTTGACCTTGACCTTGGAGTTTAACTTACTTTCAAAAAACAAACCTTGACCATAACTTTTAAGGGGTTAGGGTTAAGGCTTTCATGTTTTACATATTTAATTGTTATGACATGACCTTTCATTGGAAATCAAGGATGACCTTGGCCCTGGACTTTGACCTGCTTTTAATTTAAAAAACTTTAGGTAATAATATATTTAATTTGCATTTAAGAAAAGTTAAATCTTCGCTATATTGCCATACGGGGTCATCAGTGTTTCACAAAGACATCTTGTTTCTTATCTTGAGAAAGGTGTGGCTTTCATTTTTGACATGTGCATTACCTGTGACAAGATATTTCCAAGCATGCTATAATTTGTGACCCATTGACCTTGACCTTCTTAACTGACATCAATTATTTTCTAAAAAAAAAAATCCTACTTCAGTGATAATATCTAAATGACATATGATAGGGCGTTCATATTTGAGACAATATGTCATAAAAATGACATCTCACCCACAAAGACACCGAATGCGGGGAACCACAATTCCTTGAATTTGCTTGTTGGTGTTTATAAATGTAACTTTTCCATTATTTTTCAGATATATGTAGATATGACATATAATAATTTTATTCTAAATTGTTTGAACTTTCGTATGATGTGTGTCGAAATTGTGCTAAAATTGAATGCATGGTCTCCCATTTGATGCATGGCCCTGTACTTATATATCCCCCAGAACTTACATATCTCCTAGTACTTACATATCCCCCAGTACTCACACATCCACCAGCACATATCCCCCATATCCCCCAGTTCTTACATTTCCCCCAGTACTTACATATCCCATAGTACTTACATGTCCCCTAGTACTTACATTTCCCCCAGTACTTACATATCTCCATAAAAACTTACATATCTCTCAGTACTTATACATGTATATCCCCCAGGACTTACACATCTCCTAGCTCCTACTAATCCCCCAGTACTTACATTTCCCCAGTACTTATATTTCCCACAGTTCTTACATATCTCTAAAAACTTACATATCCCCCAGTTCTTACATTTCTCCTAGTTCCTACATATCCCACCAGTACTTACATATCCCCCAGTACTTGTATTTTCCTCCAGTACTTATATATATCTCTAAAAACTTATATACCTCCAAGTACTCACATATCCCCCAGTACTTACAAATCCCCGTAGTAATATATCCCACAGTACTCACATATCCCCCAAGTACTTACAAATTCCCCAGTGTTTATATATCCCCTAGTACTTGCATATCCTCACATACTTACATATCACCCATTACTTACATATCCCCCAATACTCAACTATCCCCTAGTACTTACAGATCTCCAGGTACTAACATATCCCTCAGTACTTACATATCTCCAGGTACTCACATATCTCCCAGTACTCTTATATCTCCCAGTACTGAAATATCTCCCAGTGCTATCATAGTCTCAGTGCATACATATCCCCCAGTACTTACATATCCCCTAGTACTTACATATCCAAAGTACTATCATATCCCCCTACTATTAGCATATGCCCTGTACTTACATATCTCCCAGTACTTACATATCTCCCAAGTACTTACATATCCTATGTAATAACATATCACCCAGTACTGACATATCCCCCAAGTACTTACATATCTCCAAGTACTTACATATCCCAAAGTACTTACATGTACATATCCCCCCAGTACTAACATATATCCCCAGTACTTACATATCCCCCAGTACTTACATATCCCCTAGTACTTACATATCCCCTAGTACTTACATATCCCCTAGTACTTACATATCCCAAAGTACTAACATATCCCCCTACTACTAACATATCCCCTGTACTTACATATCTCCCAGTACTTACATATCCCCCAAGTACTTACATATCCCATGTAATAACATATCACCCAGTACTTACATATCCCCAAGTACTTACATATCCCCCAGTACTAACATATATCCTCAGTTCTTACATTTCTTCCCAGTTCTAACATATCCCCAGTACTTACATATCCCCAGTACTTACATATCCCCGGCCTTGTACTTACATATCGCACAGTACTAACATATCCCCCTAGTGCTAACATATCCCCCAGTACTTACATATCCTGTGTACTAACTTATCATCCAGTACCTACATATCCCGCAGTACAACTCAGACCAAAAATTATTATTGTAAAATTTTTCCAAAATTAATCATTCTGTTTGAAATTGCTGTATAAATTTATATAACCAAATTCATTTTAAACAGTTTGCAATATTTTTTCGATATAATGTTAATTAAAAATTTACATGAATTAAATTTGGACTTTAGTGGTAAGTTCTTTTGTAAAACGGGCCCCAGGTACGTATTAACATCCTCTGTAGACAAGATATTCCCCAAATGACTCCCTCACTCCCTTATGGTGCCCCATTCCCTACAAGATCCATTATGTTAGGCAATACATTTGTATTATAAGATTCATTCTTTACTTTATAGAATATTTTATCCGAAAACTATTTCAATATAGCCACACAGGTATTAGCTAATCAAATTTCAGAGCAAGTGCTTGCACATTTTTTCGAAAGTTTTCCTCATATATTTTCTCATAGTTTTCCAAATATTTACCTACACGTTTAAAATATGACACTCATTGAAAAGTAAACGATATAAGTATAAATATTTCCAATTTTATTTTTTTTCTCTGTGTTAACTCTTTTAAAATTTACGGAGTTGATTTCTCGATAATTCTACCGGAATGTAACTTAGACATAACAATAGGTCAGGAGCTATGGAGGCCTAATATGCATGCAAATCTTTTGCGCATCTGTATCTGACGCTAAGGAGGCCAAATATGCATGTAAATCTCGTGCAACCGACTTTGTGTTTGAGGTCAGTGGGCGAGAACTATTGAAATTGAGTCGTATAATTTAAATCTACGTCACATTTTTAAAGTCTAAATCTACAATTTTATTTCCCAATTAAATGGAAATTCAAAATATAAGGAATAACTGTCTAGTTAGTATAGTATGCCAGGGACATCAACAATAGTGGGGAACATGGGGGTAATTTATGCATAATGGGCGTGGATGCTCTGGCATACTATACTAGCAAGACCGTGATTCCTTAAACAAATAAGAATTCAGCACATATGAATACATTGTCTTTGCATTCAGGTTTGATAATGGCATAAAGTAATGACGCACCACTTATAGATATACACTCTTTATTTTGTCCTTTTCTTCAAATCTAAGGAAGTTATATCCATTTTGTCTCAACCAATAAAATTGCGGCACAGTTACCTATATGCCCATATTTTCAAGAATTCTCTTACATATTTTTTGTACTACATGTACCTTATTATAAAGGCCCAAATCTTCAAGTTCATTGAAATTTTTCATAAAACAAGAAGGTTATTGAGATTTCTGTGTTGGTCAATCAGAGTGAAGCGCATAAATTACAAAAGAAGACAAAATTTCAGACTTATTTCTTTTAACGAGGCCGAGTCTAATTCGAGTGTGCATGACTTTGCGCAACTTTTTAATTTCATGCAGTCATTTGTGCGACAGTACACCTTTGCCAAATATTTTGATTTTTATACAAAATTAACATTATCTGTAACTCCTACTGGTCTGGAAATGTGATTTTATGACAATAATTAGGAAAAAAATACTGAAATGGCTCTAACGACGTCACTATTTTGGGATGTTTTAAGCAATGCATGACGCTGAAGAATGACGCATGACTCGCTTGTATGTTCAAGACGTCCATGGAAATTATACTAAAAACTTATGACAGAACATCTAAAGAAACATACTAGTAATCTAAACATTGCTATTTTTAACCGAAAAAATCATATGCGCAGATCATTCATCTGCACTGATATTTATTTATACCGTAATATGGCAATTTTAGAGGTATTGGGCTTTGAAAAAATAAATTTAATAATTAATTTCTAAACCAATCTAGATGGTGAATGTTTTTGAAATTTCACAATTTGGTGACTTTTTAAAATAACTTTCAATAACTTGAGTAAAAAAGAAATCCCTAGGGCAGAAATACAAAAAAACTGGAAAAATGTGATAATTTGGAGCTTTTTCATCAAATTCCCATAGGGTCCAATAGTGAAAATGACAACTTTTGAAATGATCCCCTAAGAACATTCGATTTTTTAATCTTAATACAATAAATACAACAGTAAAAATTTATCATCAAAAAATTATCAAAATCACTAGGGCAGAAATAATTAGACTCGGCCTCGTTAATACACTTTTTCTACACTTAACATATACAAAGTGAAAGTAGATGACCAACAAAGTGAAAGTAGATGACCAAGTTAAGGAAAATGAGAAGGCAGCATCAGTTTGACTAAAAGAAAAATTCATGTACAAAAGTATTACAATGTAATTGTAATAAATGTAATATATAATAACATCTGTTTGCCCAGTTTGGAAAATTCAATGACACAAATATTACAATGCAATACAGAGCCTTATGACTATTGAAAGGCAATGTTTTACAATAATAAGAGGTATATATGTCATATCCCAGTCATATAATTACATTCCAAGGGATTACATGTAATAATGTAATTGTCATGCAGTCTCTATTCAAAAATCGAAGATTTTATTTTTAAAGAGACAGTGTGAAAAATGACTAGAAATAATTTTTAATGAAATTGAAAATTGGCAGATCATATCACCACACCCATATCTTGCCTGAATTAAAAAGGATGTCTGAAACATTTTTTACAGTTGTTAACAGGGCTCTAATTAATGCTTTTTACATACCTTGATATACATGGACAAAACCAAAATCTCAATGTTGCATATAGCCAATCTGATCAAAATATGAAAATATGATCACTTACATATAATATTAATAAATATACAATATGTCTATGCAATATGCAAAGTCAGATGTAAAGACATGGAATATGATAGATGATTGACTCATATAATGTAAAGTAATGAAAATATACAACATAATGTGAAATATAAGTCAGTCCTATTATGATCAACTACAACAAACAAACTTTAATGAGGGATAAGGTATTTCTCTAAATAATCAAATTCACTGTCCTGAATTCAAAAACATAAGTAAACCTACAAGGTTATTCTATGTAACACAGATATATAAACAATGGAAATCTTATTTACAACTTTATCTTTTAAGATC
>PRKT01001339.1:69600-85182 GCA_003671525.1 Saccostrea glomerata | reverse complement strand
TATTACGAAAGTTGTATGTACATTGTAATTTCATTACACTAGATAGTCTTGGGTTTGTCAACTTCAGGTCTAGATCTAGTAAATAAAAGGTGCCTACATATTTTCTTTTATTCCAAAAATACATTGCCATTAAGCATTATAAACCAAAAAAATATATGAATTGAATTAAGATTATGTTGGAATGATTGAATTCTGTGAATTTCAAAATGCAGTATTTTCTACCATTGCTATTGAAGCTGTCAAGTACGGGAAAAGAGGCATTGAATTAATTATGACGTCTTAATGGGTTAGCACAGGTAAAACACATTTACCAGTTATGATGTCATACGAAGTAGGTTCTACGTTAAAAGAAATGTAATGAATACTGTGTGCTAAATCAAAAGTTTATGTCTACATGTATAGTTTTTGCATTAGAAATACTGTGTATTTTACACTAGCCCATAGCTTTACAGTGCATATTTTTAGGTTTTATACTTACCCCACCCCCTTTCTTATTTAGGAGGAAGTCGATATTGAACAAAAGCAAAAAAAAACACCCTACCTTTATTTTTCTCTCAGAAGGAATTAAAAATAAGCTTAAAATAATCAACTATTCTACTAATTTTTAACTGTTACTTTGCCACAATACTTTCAAGTATAGCTCCACCAACATTTAAAGTATGCTTTTAATTATGGAACGCCGTAACTGCCTTATGTGGAGAACTTTCATTATATGATGGTATTTTTTCATTATATGCTGGTATTTTGACTTTATATGATGGTATTTTGTCATTATATGATGGTATTTTATCATTATATGATGGTATTTTGTCATTATATGATGGTATTTTATCATTATATGATGGTATTTTGTCATTATATGATGGTATTTTGTCATTATATGATGATATTTGATCTTTATATGATGGTATTTTATCATTATATGATGGTAATTTGTCATTATATGATGGTATTTTATCTTTATATGATGGTATTTTGTCATTATATGATGGTATTTTATCATTGTATGCTTGTATTTGTCATTATATGATGGTATTTTATCATTATATGCTGGTATTTTGTCATTATATGATGGTATTTTGTCATTACATGCTACTACTTTTCTTCTTTATACTACTTTTCTTCTTTATACTACTTTTCATTATATGCTACTACTTTTTCGTCATTATTTGTAGTCTCAATCATCCAGACGCTTGTCTCCATAGCATTAATTCGCAATCGCATCATCTCGGGTCTTTCCGATAGAGGTATTAACATCACCGGATGTTAAAATTTTATACATCTTCCTGTTTATTCAAATATAGGATAGACTAATTTAGAAGCCCCTTCTATAGTATATTCTAAGTAATATCATTACATTGAATAAAGTTTTAAACTCCATATTCCGGAAAGGCCCGAGAAGTTGCGATTGCACTAATTCGCTGTTCCGCGATTCTCAGTGTAAGCGTCTAGGGGAGCCAGTCAAAGCGCCCCCTAATAAAACATCCCAGTCAAAGCGTTCCCTAATTCTAGTCAAAGCATCCCCTGATATTAGCCAAAGCGCCCCATGATTTTGGTCAAATCGCCCCCTTACATAATTTTATAGAAAGAAATAGTATTTTGCTTTGGCTAATATCAGGGGATAATTTGACTAAAATTAGGGAACGCTTTGACCGGGACGTTTTTATTAGGGGACGCTTTGATTGGCTCCCCCTAGACGCTTACAATGAGAATCGCGGAACAGCGAATTAGTGCAATCGCAACTTCTCGGGCCTTTCCGGCTAGCGGAAAAACAACCTCGAATGTATATGGTAGACGCCATGACAACCCCCCTTTTTTACAATCTTTGAAATAAATGCATGGAGACCTTTCATTTGTGGAATATGGAGTTTAACTTTATTCAATGTAATGATATTACTTAGAATATACTATAGAAGAGGCTTCTTAATTAGTCTATCCTATATTTGAATAAACAGGAAGATGTATAAAATTTTAACATCCGGTGATGTTAATACATTCGAGGTTGTTTTTCCGACCTCTAACGGAAAGACCCGAGATGATGCGATTGGGAATTAGTGCTATAGAGACAAGCGTCTGGATGATCAAGACTACATATAATGACGAAAAAGTAGTAGCATATAATGAAAAGTAGTATAAAGAAGAAAAGTAGTATAAAGAAGAAAAGTAGTATAAAGAAGAAAAGTAGTAGCATATAATGACAAAATACCATCATATAATGATAAAATACCATCATATAATGACAAAATACCATCATATAATGATAAAATACCATCATATAATGACAAAATACCAGCATATAATGATAAAATACCATCATATAATGACAAAATACCATCATATAATGACAAAATACCATCATATAATGATAAAATACCAGCATATAATGATAAAATGCCATCATATAATGACAAAATAGCATCATATAATGACAAAATACCATCATATAATGATAAAATTCCAGCAGATAATGATAAAATACCAGCATATAATGACAAAATACAATCATATAATGACAAAATACAATCATATAATGAAAGTTCTCCACATAAGGCAGTTACGGCGTTCCATTTTTAATCATGGCGAAGTAAATTATGATATGATAGTACTTGTGTGAAGGCTTAACTTCATTTCAATATTTTATCTAGAGCCTCTTTCAGAATTATTGAAAGGTATAGAGTTTTATTTATATTTTTGCTTTTCATTTATTATTATTTTTTTTTGTTTTGATTTAACGTAATTTTTTTTTTTTTGGGGGGGGGATAAAAATTTCTTCCTCTTTCATTGTCAAATAGGATTTGCCAAACTTAAACAAACTAAAAGTTGAAATGACGGAAAATTTAATTTTTCCTATTAAAGAGTATTTAAACCTGATTTTTGCATGGTTTGATTTCTAGAAACAAAAGGAATATCATTCTATAAGCAAACATTATAAGGAGGAATATTAAAAAGAAATTTTATTTACTTGACAATTAAAGAATCTCTTTTCAAACACAATTTACCATTGAAAGACTACGTGAATCTCTTAATTATTTCAGACTACTTTTTGTATTTTTCTGAAAATGTAAAAATTAGTTTCTCTGTAAAAAAGATATCAAAGAGTGTATATTTTGTATCACTTTAAAGGGGGTCATTTTTCAATGGGGGTCATTATTTTATAGGACTAACAAATAAAATAATGACCCCCTAGGACGCTTTTTCTACAAAAAATGATTTTTTTCTACGGGTGGGGGTCATTTTTTGTCGTTGAAAAATGACCCCCCGGTCATTATTCGATGGGGGTCATTATTCGTCTTCACACCGGACGCATAGTGTTTCACAAACACATCTTGTTATTAGTTAAAAATGGGATGTAATTTCAAATTGGATGTAAAATAACACACAATCAATCCTTCGTTTCAGTGTAAATACACTTGTTCTAATGACAAAATAATAGAAATATTTCTTTTATTTTCTTTTTCAGACAAAAATTAACCAAACAGAAGAAAGTGAGACAAGACAGATGAATTTACAAGAGAGAACACTATTTGAGGGCTTCTGTCCACTTCCATACGATACAACTGATATCTGGACGACCGAAATCAAGTTCAACATCTCCAATGACGGAGTACGTTATACAGACACGTATAATGTTATTATATATCAATCTCACTGTCAGGAGTATCATAATGAATCAGGAAATGTGTATTTCACCTTAAAGGTACGTATTGTGTTTAATTTTTGTAGCTATTTGAAAAGTCTTTCCTTGCATACTGGATTCTCTTAACTGGATGAATCTCATTTTTATATTATTTGCAGGACGATTTCTGTTACATCGATAGTACATGCATTACCCTGATGCAGAATAGTTCAACCAATGAGTGTCTTTACTGCAATTCAACGAATCATAAATTCAACTGGACAGAAAATCAATGCAAGTATCTTACTATCATACTTTATATTTTCCTTTTGGGGGATGTGATTTGAGCTGCGATCAAAATTGTTAACAGTACATGTAGTAAACTTAAGTATGATAAATTGTAATTTTTTTAATCTATGTAGCATGTGGACAAACAACAACAACAGAAAGTATGACATCAACAATGATTGTCACTGACGCAGAATCCACATTGAGTAGCTCAACAGAACAAATGGAAAAAACTACAAGTTCTATAACGACTGTTGAACAAGACGGAACAACATCTACAATAACAACCTCTTCAAATTCAAGTCCCGAGAACAAGTTCACAACTATGGATTCTTCTTCTATTGAATCAACAACATTAGCGTCGACAACATCAGCTGAGTCAGGAGAGATGACGGAAGATGTACCCACCTCAACAGCGGATACAACAACATTGATATCAACAATTGAATCGACATCAAATCCAACAAAAAGGGCATCAACGACAATGGAAAAAACACAAGGATTAACTACGACCCCGCCAACGACAACAAACCAAGAAACAGCAACTGAAAGCTTAACAACTACTGAGCAAATCACATCGCCATCAACTTCTACAAACAAGGAAACAACAACTGAAAGCTTAACATCTACTCAACAAATCACATCGTCATCAACTACCAAAACAACATCTACAGTGAAGACGACAACTACAATTAACTCAGAAACATCATCAACTTCCGAATCAACAACACCATCGATAATAAGTACTGACGGCAAAACAACTGCGAAAGAAGAGACATCTCCAGCTACAATAAGCAGTGAGCCTAAACCAAGCCTTCGTACATCAACTTCGAAATCAACAGAAACATCAAATGAACCTATGGACACTACTACGTCATCTATCGCAAAAGATACAGAGGAATCGACTCAGTCAAAAGTAACAAATGCTCATTTGTTCGTTGGAGCCTCGGCATCTATTGTTGGAATAGTTTTATTAATGATAATCATAGGACTGGTAGCCAGAAAATGTTGCAAATCGTGAGTATTAATTTCTTTTGATTTTGAGGGGGCTGGCTGGAAATTTTATTACGCATTGTGATTGAACGATGATAAAAACGGCTAACATTTAAAATGAATTGTATAAAAAGTCTTTCGTATATGTTTGCCTCAGTTACAGGCTATCTTCATCATTTTCAAACAAACTTTCATATAAAACTTATTTCAATTACTGTCAATTGTTTAATCATTAAAGATTGATTTAAGACTTATACAACTATTCAGTCATAAAGTTGTTTTATGTAATTATTACATACATTAGGAATAAACAACACGATAAACAACAGGAAGACGATGGACCAATCAGAGACTGGAGAGACCTTGCATTGGCGGGAAAACAAAATACAGATTCTCTGTACAATCCCAATTCCACCTTATCCTACAACAGAAATTACTACGTTGCACATGCACCTCTGCATCACTTCAAATCTAGTGGCGGATCTCGTCATATGGATTCTAATAAATATCACAGATATTGACAACTTTAAAGCTCACCCCCTATCGCACATTAATAGTAGTTTACCTGTTCTTATAGTTTACTGAATTTGTATATATCATTTGCTTTGAAGCTGCTTTAAGAGGCAATTACATATTGCTTGTTTATGACCTTATATATTTTGTATAATTTGAAAATTGAATATATATTTCCTGATGTAAAGAGGATTTCTCTTTGAAAGTAGAAAATTGTAACATTTAAAAAAAGTAGATAAATATTGAAAATACAAGGAATTATGACAAAAATGAAGTTATGTGCATATGAACATTTTTATACGGAGAAGATGTGAATATAAAAACTCCATGAATATATATATGACTTATCAAAATAGTATATCACAAAACATATACAGAATATATACGTGCACATGCATATTGTCATAGAGATGTTAACATGGAAAGGCATTAAATGTTAATATAGAATTTTAATTGATAAAAAATGAGATATTCGGACCCACGACCTAAGGATTAACTACTTACCTCACGGGTTTAGAACTTGGAGCCATGCAACAATCACCTGAATAATAATATAAAATCTTAAAGGAATCATAAATGTACGTCAATGTAGAAAATTAAACAAATTAAAATTATATCCACAAATGATCAAAACTTTGTTGTCCAAATTAAAAAAAAAAGAAGAAATAACATGATATGAAATGACAAGATTCTACTTATATTTAAACAATAAAATGATTTCTTTGTTTGTTGTTACTGGAATGAATGGAAGCAGCTGTTGCAGAAAAAATACATAACCCGCGTAAGCGGGTTATGTAATTTTTTTCTGCAATAGCTACGACCGTTCATTCCAGTAATAACAAACAAAGAAAGACATTTTATTGTTTATATTTATATTTGTTTAAATTATCATTTTAAATAGGATTAAAAACATTAATTATTGTGTTAATGATGCGAACGTCTTTGTACGTTTCATTCATGGAACGGCCACTGATCAAGAAATCTGGAGATATGCCTAATGTAGTTCATGCAGTGATGAACGCAATGGGTTTTCTTAAGAAATAAAGAAGAAAATATTCAGTGGATGTAAATATACTCTATTGATACACATGTGTTTCGGTATGTCGAGCCTTACAACCTCATAATGAATTAGAAAAGTACTTTAAATAAGTTATAAATAATCACCACTTTTCAGGTCGGAGAGCTGACTTTAAAGCAAATATTCAAGATGTTGAAGATCAACATTTTATTCTAAATCATGTTTTCACCATACATTTATTTATTATTCCTATTGAACTATAAACATAAAGACAATTTTCTGAAATACACTGTTTCCAACATTTAACTTTAATTTAGAGATACAAACAATCTCCTGTTCTTACACTGGCTGTATCTTCCTCCAGGTAATCTTGATCCTAATGAAATCACAAATTTGAATCTTAACGCAGAAGAGGGCAGTCCTATGTCATAGCACATGTCTGGTAAACAATAAAGATCCCACACTTCACAATAGTATAACGTTCTAGGTAAGGCCTAAATTCGTGGTCCTGAGCTGATGGCGTTCTAGAACAACACGAATGAAAAATTCATGGTAAGACTTACATTGGACAAACTAATTTGGTAAAGAAATCTCTAGATATCCAAGAATATGTATTTGAAACTTTTCTTAAATTAAAAGTTATTATACTATATTAAATTCAAGATGAAAAACCGTGTCTGTTCAAATATTTTCTATCCAAATGAATTATTTGACCAGACAGGAAATTAAAACTGTATGGCTTAGACGTACTTACAGTGCAAAGAAAGTCATATTAATCGCTCCGTGGGGCTAAGAGAAGAGCACTGAATTCTCCGTTGTTTGTTGTTTGTTTTTAGCTCACCTGAGCCGTAGGCTCAATGAGCTTATCTGATCAAATTTTGCCGCTGTCTGTCGCCGTCGTTGTCATCGTTGTTGTCGTTATCTTTTCATATTTTCGACTTCTTCTCATGAACCACTTGGCCAATTTCAACCAAACTTGGCACAGAGTATCCTTAGGTAAGGGGATTTAAGTTTGTTCAAATGAAGGGCCACGCCCTTATTCAGTGGAGTTAATTCAGAAATAGTGAAAATTTGCTGGTATGTTTTAAAAATCTTCTTCTCAAGAACCATTGTGCCAGGAAAGTTGAAACTGATAGGGAAGCATCCTCAGGTAGTGTAGAATTAAATTCTAAATTCTAAATTTCAAATCATGACCTCCGGGGATAGGGCTGGATCACAATGGCCGATCAAAGTTTTACAAAGAAATATATAGGAATTTTTTTTTAATTCTTCTTCTCAAGAAATAGCAAAAGCATGAATGATCATATTTTACGGAAGCATCTTCAGGTAGTGGAGATTCAAGTTTGTACAAATCATAACCCCCGGGGGTAGGGCGGGGCCACATTCTCAAATCCAAGTTTTACATAGAAACATGTATAAAAAAAAATTAAAAACTTCTTTTCAAAAATAGCAAAGCCATGATTAGTCCTATTCATATTGAAGCATTCTCAGGTAGTGTGGATTCAATTTTGTTCAAGTCATGACCCCTGGGGGTAGGGCGGGGCCACAATGTATGTTCAAATGTAAAGGGCAATCAACCCACAGGTATTCAAAGAAATATGCAAGCATCCTTAGTAAGTGTAGATTCAAGTTTGATTAAATCATACCCTGTCCCTTTTCAGGATTGTTTGGGACAAGTATTGAGTTTCAACTTTTCATAAATAACTGATTTATGCTTTTTTTCTAACCAAATTGCTCAGGTGAGCGATGTGGCCCATTGGTCTCTTGTTTTATAATGTTATGTATGTAGATTTCAAAAAATATACTTAGTTTTGACAAAGAATTCTCAATGCTTAATATTACAGCAACCAAACTTTTAAAGGATTTTTTTAGCATTTAGAAAAGTACATCTTGATTTTATTTACGTTTTTAATGCCCTGTACTGTAGGGTTATGATATGATTCTTCCTCGTTCATTTTTTAAAATATTTTTTTATTGTTCATATATACCCCTGCACTTAACATACATGTACCACAATATAACACTGCAAAGATGAATATTACTTAAACTGTTTGCGTCTCCCGTGTTTTTTTTTTTTTACATATGACAGCGTTATGTAGGTCAAAGACGTAAAGTAATCCTTCATTTTATATTGACAATGTATGTTTATACTTTCGCACACATTACAACTAGTTGAGTTTTACATGGTTACATGTAATTAAATCTCCTTATCGGGTTACCCGGAAGAGGAATTCGAAACAAAGCTATTTTAAAGGTGATATTTCAGAGACAAGTCTAACTTGGACGCTTTAAGGGACAATATCCCTCTCTCTGTATTTCACGACATTTTTTTAAAAATCCAGACATTGATTTTCAGCAACAACTACAGCATTAAATTCAAATAGAAAATAGTTTGAAGCATGAAGCGTTGCTTACTTTTTCAGAAATGAATAATATTTCAAATCATGATGTGAAGAAAGTTTGATATGGTAAATAGAAAGATTAATCATTTTTTATCTCACAATTAAATTAGAAATATGAGGTATATATAAAAATAATATTTACTCTCATACCTATCTAATTCCCATTAGAAAACATACTGAAGCGCTGCTTTTTAAATCAGAATAACAAATTGTTTTCTGTGTATGTAAAATAACACGCATCCAAACACAGTTATCGTTCCATTATCGCCCTTGAAAATTTTTTTTCATGAAACAAAATATTAACACTCTTCCCCGCAGTCACGCATTTTAACGCATATACCATTTCCTATTTCTAACGCAAAATCACGCATTTACCGTTTCCCCGCAATCACGCATTTTCACGCACTTTAAAAAGTTCATTTAATCTTCAATTTATTGCCAAATTCAAACTATCTTATACTTGCTTGAATTATTTTCTAATTAAAATATTATTTCAGAATATCATTTACGCTAAACTTTAGAGAAATTTGTACCCCGCTATAAAGTGTTTGCGAGGAAATGGTAAAGTAATATTTCTATGACGTGAGGATTCAGTGTATGTTGCATAGCAATTCTGTAAGTTGTAAAGAGTTAATTTAATGTTTATTAACAATACTGCATCTAAAATTTCTGTACAGTTAAAGAATTATACTTTAAGAGATAGAGATTTCTCAATTTACTCTGTTTAAAGGAACTGGGTATAAATGTTTTAAGTAAACTGTTATAAATAATTAATAAATATACATTAAGCAATAAAAACTAGAAATCAACATTTGTACAATAGTAAAGGTTTGATTGAGTTGACTATAAAATGGTCCTCATGAATGAAACTTGAAAAATCTGACATGACAATTCACTGGATTTCATGACAAAATGTCTCAAGAAAGTTTTCTCTCCTATCAGAAGAGTTATCTCTCTTATCAGAGGGATATTCCACCTTAATTACTCTATACACATTAAACGATGACACATCTTTCAATTCATGAACAATAAATTTTTCAAGCCTCTAGAAGTCATACTGCATTTTTCATCATTATTTTGTACCATTTAACATCTGATAAAATCATTTCATAATGCAAGACCCAGATAGCAAGACTATGTTGGGCCAACTTTGGCAAAAGGTTGTATGGTTGGCGTTGGGGGAACAACGTTGGGCCAACGTTGGACCAATGTCACCATGCCAACCTTCTCGACCATGACAGAATTCCTATGTTGGCCCAACGTTGGTCCAACGTTAGCAACTTCCATTCACTTTACTTCCCAAGGAAGGAGGGATGTTGATGTTGGCCCAACGTTGGCCCACTGTTTGTAATACACCCTTAAAGAAAGTGTCTTTTAAAGTTGGTAGTAGTATGTTGGCCCAACGTTTGCCCGATGTTTGTAATACACCCTTAAAGAAAGTGTCTTTTAAAGTTGGTAGCAGTATGTTGGCCCAACGTTGGCCCAATGTTTGTAATACACCCTTAAAGAAAGTGTCTTTTAAAGTTGGAAGTAGTATGTTGGCCCAACGTTGGTCCGATGTTTGTTATACACCCATAAATAATGCGTCTTATCAAGTTGATTTTAGTATGTTGGCCCAACGTTGGCCAAATGTTTGTAATACATCCTTAATAAAGTGTCTTATCAAATTGGTAGTAATATGTTAGCCCAACGTTGGCCCAATGTTTGTAATACACCCTCAATAAATGTCTTATCAATTTGGTAGTAGTATGTTGGCCCGATGTTAGCACGAGTGTTCTTTTGTTTAGGTGTTTGAAAGATGGGATTTTTGTATTGGGCCAACGCTGGCCCAATTATTATACATATATATAGTGTCAATTTTAGCTGCTGAGCTGACATTCTATATGTCCATGCTTTTAATTGGATGCCTTTTTTGTTTAGATCTGATATATTCAGCATTTTAAATTTTAACTTAAGTGATCACAGCACCACAGAGTGTTATATTATATTTTTTGAATTGTGCACATGCATGATTATTTATTTGAAATAAAACCCTTGAAATTATGAATTTTTCATGAGCGTTGTATTCATGAGAATTTAGAGAAGACTAAATACGTTCTCAGGAACAAGATGTGAATGAAGCCTACATATATATAAATCAAAATGACACAGCTTTATAATTAAATTGAAACAAAAGTTAAGCGTTCGCTAACACGTGACCAAACTGTGAAGTGAGCTGTCAGATTCAATTGCTCACAGGTGGTGATAATGCAGGACAAGCAAGAAGAAAGGAAATTTAAATTTGTGGATACACTGGCTATATAGCTGCATTTAGGAGCGATGTAAGTATATTTATTCTTATTTATTCAGGTTAACTGTTAAAATAGATTCAGAATTCATTCTTGTCATGTTTCTGCACACAAGCACTGTACGTTAAGGTTAAATAACATCTTTTAAAATGTTTCTGTCTAATCCTTAACTGTTTATTACAGACACGATTGTAACAAAGAAATTCAGTCAGAGACTGCAAGGAAAACAAATGTTGTGGAGGTAAATAACAATGAAATCGAAGACCATGCATAAAGAAGTGTATAATGTACGAGTCCGTATGACAAAGATCAAGATGAAGAAAACGGGAGGCGACGAAGGGACGGAAAAAGAGCGGGAATACAACAAAAGGACAGTAATAAAGGAAGTGAGCCCTGATTAAGAACTTTGAATTGATAATTTTTCATTATTTACCTCTATTGTCTACTTTAAAATTTATTTTGTAAATTATGATTGAATTGATGTATATAAAATATTATCACAGTAAATCATTGGTAATGTTTTCATTGAACATGTCCATTTATGCATTATGAATGCAGATTGAATTGTGTATTAATTATTTTTAACAGTCATAAAATAGGTTTATGTAAAGAATCACTTAACCAATTGCAAATGTTTCTATGGAATAACTACGTTGGCCAATTTGCCATCTGACATTGTAAAAAAAAAAAAGGGGGGGGGGTCAACATTGGGCCAACCTAACCAACCAGTTGTTAAGGTTGGCTGTTAGTTGGCATACACTAAAAACTACGTTGGCCCAACAATATGCCATCTGAAATTTCAACATAGGGCCAACTTAACCAAACAGTTGTTAAGGTTGGCTGTTAGTTAGCATACACTAATAACTACGTTGGCCCAACAATATGCCATCTGACATTTCAACAAAGGGCCAACCTAACCAACCAGTTACTAAGGTTGGCTGTTAGTTGTCATACAATTATACCTACGTTGGCCCAACAATATGCCAACATGTTGGACCAACGTTGGGCCGATGAGCAAAATTACCGTGGGCCAACGTAAGGTTACCAACAGTGGGCCAACGTTGGAAAAAAAAAAATTGGGCCGACGTTGGCCCAACTATGTCTTGCTATCTGGGGATATCTCAACTAAAGTACTGTTTGTTTGTTGTTGTTTTTTTCATTATTTATTTTTTCAGATGAAAATCTTAGTCCTTTATATAAGAGATTACGTCAAACTGGTTTTGTCCTTACAAGATACTCCCATTACACATTTTATTCATTAGAATTATATGAACCTTACTGCGTTTTCTATTATTTGGTAAAGCGCATTAAGATAAGTCCCATGGTGATAATATATATATTGTATCTGGTAATACAATAAACTATAAAACAAATATTTCGTATCATTTTTGTTATTCAAATTACATTAAAAATTAAACATTTTAATTAAGTACCAGTCCACATAAAAATCAGACAAAACTGTAAAAAAGTGATACATGAAGGTTTTCAGAATTTGATGATTTTCCACACATAGATTTATTTCGAAGTATGAACAATGTATGTAAAATGAAAAATGTCTTGAGTCATGGTAACCATGGCTAAAAATCACCTATCTTTGAGGCTTAAAATAACACGTAAATACCATGAGAATTATTCTTACTTATGGGTGTAATAAAGATACACATTTATTGTGTTCTAATAATGTAATAAAAAATATTTAAGTCTTAAGTCAGTTCTGTGGCAGACATTGGAAGGTACACATGTTTTACAAGTTTTGCTGATTCAGCATTTTTCGTGATTTTGGCAATATTCAAGGCCAAATTTTAAAAATGGCCAGATTAATACAGTTGTTGCACATATCTCACATAAAAGCAGAGGTATTTCTCTTTTAGAATTTGAAGTCAAATCCATGGGCTCTTTTGAAAATCGAGTCTGTTGCCTAGCAACAAAATTGGGCTTTTTGATGCATAAAATGAGAAACAATGTAAAAAGTTTACGGAAAAATCAAATGAACGGTTATTTATGATAAACGAGATACAAATTTTAAAATAGTATAATTAAATTCGGTCTCCCTAGCACATAATTGAATATTGCATAATTCTTTATCTCCATAGCAACGGCAGGTTTTCCATAGCAACAAGGCAAAGAAAGGTAATTTTGGCGTATATTCGTGTAATCTTATTAAGGCTTATTCAAATTAAGTCAGAAAAATGTGATTGAGCAAAACTGACAATGAACTGTTGGTCGATTTTAATTTTTTTTTTTTATTCGTCTTTAATCAACACATGGCAACGATTCCCAGTGCATGGCAACCAATGTACCCTATACCTTCTGTAAAGAGATTTGACGTTTGGATCAGTGTTCGTCATGGAAATGAATATTAAATTAATGTGTTGATGATTGTATTTGTGGAGAGTGCTGAAAAAATATATGAAATGTTCCATCAATTGTTGTCATGGCAACAACTACATGTGAGTGAATTTAAAATGGGGCGAGTTAAAAAAACACAGTATAAATTCTTAAACAGAACTGTGACTGGGCGAATTTAAAACGGGGCAAAAATTCTTGTATGTGTGAACGGGCAAAAATCATATGATACCAAATTAAGGATGTTTTCCATAGATACTGTGGATTAGATTCAAGACACTCACAGTGCATGGTTTCAATGGCTGCATTTTATTTCCGGAACCGTTTTCATTTCCGATATTTTAAAGTTTTCATCTCTGACATTTTTCAAGCAGTACTTTTCTGCAATGAAAGTAGCTTGGATTTAAGACTTAACTCATGAAAAATATTACAGAATAAATCATGAATTAATCATTGAAATCCAAAATGATGAGTTTTGCAATTGACTTTGGGTTATGTTTAAAACCAAAGGCCATGACATGGGGGGAGGGTTAGGTTCGATATTCAGTACCAAATTTTTTCCAAACAGCACCACTTTGAATTCCTGATTTTAAACCTATTCTGCAACGTGTCTGTTGAAAGTGGGGGGCTAAACCTAGACGCAGCAATGTTCAATGTCTATACTAGGAAAAGGCTAAGCCCCTAGCCCTTCCGGTTCCGACGCCTATGTAGTTTGGTAACTTTATAACTATAGACAGAGTAGGGGAATAAAAAAATGCATTTCAACCACTCTAAGTAATATTCAGCATTACTCAATAGTGTCCCCACCTCCACAAGAACCCCTGACCCTTAGGTCCACACATTTCACAATTCTTGCTCATCATAAATCTTTGAGTAACATCATGGAGTGGATTTCAATGAAATAATTCAATTTTAGTATATAGTCAAAGACACCCCCCAACCCCAGCCCTCTATGATACCCCTGTTCCGGGGGGGGGGGGCTAGGAATTCACAGTTCTGGAAGAACGATCATAGCTATATCATAACTATATATCTGTAGTCAGTTTGTTAAATACCTGGGAGCAAAGAAGAAGATTAATTATCAAAGATTTATTGCAATTTCACCATTTGATGATTAGAGCCCCACCCTAAGTAACTCCAGAAATCCTGGTCCTTGCACCATGAAATTCACAACCTGATCCTTTGGCCATGAAATTCACAATTTTCAAAGAGGCACTCTTCCTCATTGAAACTACGCATGTAGTTAGTTGTTTAATACCCAGGGACAGAGAAGAAGATTTTCCATTTTAAAAATGCATGTTTACTATATAATCAAAAGAGCCCTGCAACCTAACACCAGAACTCCTGACCCTGGTGCCATGAAGATCGATTTTAGATGAGGCACCCTTCCTCATCATAACTATGTATTTTTCGAATTAATGCATGTTAACTATATAATCATTTAAGCCCCGTCCTTACACCAGAACCCCTGTCCAAAGGCCATGAAATTCACTACTGTAGAACAGGAATTCTTTCTCATCGTAACTATGTTCTTAATTAATTTTACCCAGGAGCAGAAAAGATTTTCAAAGAAATAATGTATTTTCACTATATAATCTATTTAGCCCAGCCCTAGCATATAGAACCCCTAACCCTGTGGCAAAGAATTTTACTATTTTGGTACAGTGTGTAGGACTCAATGCTTATTACAATCATTCCAACAGTTTCACTGCTTGATGTCTAGAAGTAAAGAAGATTTTTAAAGACTGCATTAATTTTAGTGGTTTTGGTCCCACCTCTCAGGCCCCAGGGACCATGAAATTCACAATTTTGTGTTCCTGTTTTACCCATAGATGGGTTTTTTAAAATTTGGTTGAAATTGGTTCGGTGGTTCCAGAGAAGAAGCTAAAAATGTTAAAATGTTTACGACCGCCGAATGAGGTGACCGGAAATTCTCAGAGGCACATCTCCCTTTTAAAGTGTAGTTTTAAGTTTGAACTCAGATATGCAAGGATGGAAATGAAAATGCATACAGGAACCACTTCTGGTAAATACAGACCCTTAGTAAGCAATTTCGGGGGTGGTTGGTTGTTACAACCATATATTTTCAGTTTACCCCCCCCCCCCCCCCCCCCCCCC